>OZ024888.1:47819831-47872331 GCA_964017195.1 Siderastrea radians
ATTGAGAACTCATTTTCACTCGAGTGTTCTTCAGAATATAGGGAGAAATCATAAAATATCAGATAGCGTAAAGGAACTTGGGATGCAAAATTTTCAAATGAAACTGCAGCACAGACAGTTAACTCCTGAAACAGAAACGACGTTCTTGGATACTAACGTACACAAAGGAGAGAGATTTCAAAAAAAACAAGTCAGTACTTGATGTGCGCATGCACTTCAAACCCACTGAAACATTTCAGTTTACACATTTTTACTCATGCCCCCCCCCCCCCCGGGATGTGAAAAGAGGTTTCATTAAAGGAGAGGCTTTAAGACCATCGAGAACAAACTCTTCTAACACATTATTTGAAGACATAATCAAAAACTTCGGAAAGCACCTCCAAAAAGAGAGGTTACCCAGAAAGTCTTATACAAAGTACACTTTCAGAAGTGAATTTTGAAGACAGAAAGCTAGCCCCCCAACAAAAACGCAGGGAAAATAAATGAATCTTGCCCTTGTAATGCAATACGAACCATCAGTGCTCAATTTGAAACAGGTTATCAGGAACAAATGGCATTTGAAAAACAACCTTTATTTAACAAAATCTTTAAGGAAACGCCATTGATATCATATAAGAAAGGACGGTCCTTAAAAAAGTTTTGGTGATGGGCACGGGACATGGATGTGTCAAAGATGTATACATTTTAGAAAAGGTTAGCTGCATTGGTTCTTCAACCTTCTTATTTTTCTTTGCTTTCCTCTCCTCTGTAGCTAAAACTCGTTTCCTGTGTATTATAGGTCATAACACTTTCATAAACACATGCCTTCAAAGGTCACAGCCTCAGTGACCACCCCTGTTTCATCAGGGGGATGGAAATGCAACCCTTGACATACCTGACGTACAGCACCTTAGTCTATTCATGTGACACAAAATGATAGTTAGGGGGTTACTATACAGAGATTGTTTTATAACTTTATTTTAGGGATATATTTGTTTACAAAATTGGGATACGGATTATTTCCGAAATTAACCCAGGATTATGGATTATTCAGACCCCCCTAACAGGGCCTCTAAGATACATGTGTTTGCTTGCGAACGAAGCGAGCTCCTGAAGGGAATGATCCCCGAGAATAGCAACAGAAAAATTACAGCCTGCTAAATCCGAAAGAAAGTTGGTTGTTTCTTATGGAACTTTGCGGAACATGCACAAAGCACCCACGACAGGATGAAGTGCAGAAAAAGACAATGGCTTGGAAAATAACTGCGTTACCAAACACCAGATTAAAGGACATAACTATTTTATTGCTCTTTGGCCTTCACCTACAGTGTAATAGCACTTACAGTGTACAAGGCAAATATGTGAGCCATCAAACTGATACAACATTTTGGTAATGCAAACTACAGAACTATCAGCTGGTCCTATACTGGCAAACATATCACAAATTTGCACTACAATCTGTCTCAACAAGGTAGAGCCTTGACACGATAGAGGGTTTTAACCAAGAAATTGGACATCCGGATATGGAAGCAAGCATGTGTATGTAACAAAGCTTTTCTAAAGTAAGCAAGCATGCAAGTGAAGGAGACTAAAATGAAGGAACTAGGAACTGCTGATAAAACATGGACAAAGTATAGCAATCTTCAACGTAGACCTCGGCCACAAAACAAACTGACTACATTAAGGAACCTACTCAAATATTACTGTAGTGCACATTGAATTTCAGGCCTGTGGATCAAAAACTGCGATCTCACACCTACTCACGCCTGCGTTCCCATTTCCCATGCCTGGTCGAAAAGTTTGAGCCATTACAGCCTTAACCAACTCATTTTGAAAAAAATATAAAGTATTTAAATAAAATCAAACCAATGCGAGAAAATAATGATCATACTTTTGCGAAATCTCTGATTTTAGTAGGGAAAGTCACTGGAGATAAGGTTCTATTTAGGAGCTTGGGAACGGGAGATGAGTTCCGTCTTATCTTCAATGACCAAAGCATCGATTTACTGGCCATAAATGAGACCAGGCTTGACGGAACGTCTTCGGAACGTCTTTGGAAATCTTCGGACATCTTCAGATATTATTGGTCCCCTACGAAAAATCCTGACACTCTCAGGATAAAAATGTCACGCCTATGAATCACAAAAGTTGGCAGGTATATACTTGGCCCAAAGGAGACCAAAAATCATAGCTCTAATATACTGTCATACATACAGCTCCATAATACAGACACTCATTCTCGGCCTTAAGTGTTAATATTAAGGTTCGACAACTCTTAACAAACATAACAGCATAACAAAAGAAGACAACCATTGGCACAGCCTCTAACAATAAGACAAGTTAAAGTTATTTCTACAAAACTCAATGTATGCCCAGCACATGCACTGGTGACAAAAAATATTGAGTACAACAAGTAACTAATATGGAGCAACACAGCAAATATGAACCATCAAAACTCCTCTGGAAGCTCAAATTTCTAATACACGCTATTAAAAATACAAAATGTGTGCAATACGACTTAAACCACAACAGTATTAATTTAAACATAATTACATGCGCGAACGTAACAACATAGCACGCGCAAAGAGAACAAACAAAACAATAAAAAAATGTAAGCTAAAAAAAGGTTATGGAAAACTCACGCATGCGCTATGTTGTAACTTGTATGATAACCAGACTACAATAGTGAAGCCTAACAAACTCAAAACTAATTATTTCGTGACCGACGATTCTGGCTGAAAAAGAAATTGCTGTCATTGAGACCATCATCAGGTCTCAATGACTGTAGTCCATAGACCCACTGGCCTACCTTGGCAAGAGGAGCATCTTTGTTGTTAACCTTACCTATAATCTGTATGCTAAGACCTGAAAGTCCATGATAACCAGGGCCATGGAAATGTTTATAGATTACATCATCATTAGAGCGCATTCAAGGATGTCTGTTGCTAATAAGGAAAGTGACGATGTAGCACAGGCTAGAAAAACTATTGTCTAATTAAAATTACCCACTTACAATGTATAGGAAGATTTGGAAGTACAGTCATTGTCTTAAATTACAGTCTAGGTTAGACCTTATTTAAATACCGGCCCTTAACGTTTTGTTTGATTTCACGTCGGGAGACATAGTTTCTATCTGCAATTCGTTTTAGGACATTACTCAAGAAATGTTCGTTTTGATGCAATATTACGATCCTCTGGATCCCGAAGGCCTCCATCCTGCGTTGTCATAGTACTGAAAATGATCATCTTTCAGATTTTCCATTTCTTTGGTGGTGAACAATCCATGCGGTCTGAGATCACAAACACGATTCGGTGCCAATTTCAGACTCTTGTTCCCAAAACAAAGACAGCCTAAGAGTTGAAAAAATATTGCACAGGGCTTTCCTACGCCAGTTCGAATGAGATAGGTTGAAACAAGATGTTATAAAAGCAAGGCTCTTTTGGGGGGGGGGGGGGGGGGGTTAAATAATCTGTATTTTACCAGTACAATTTGCAACGCAAATAATCCGTAATCTTCAAATTTAGTGGCCAATAATCCGTATCCCATCATTAAAACCTCCTAATAATCCTTATTTTTCAGTTACCTAGGTTTTCTTTGTCCTTTTCGGGGGGATACATTACATAACACCCCTGATTTTTATTCACTGTCTGAAAAGGTGGTGGTGGCTTTCATTGTAACAGGGGAGTGCGGCACTGAAACAGTAGCTGATAACAATAGCAAAACAATGCAGCAATATATTTCCCTCTGATGACATATCTCCTTGACATGTTCCTCTTGACTTAGTCCCCCCCAAAGAATAATTGAAGGGCTCCATGCAAGAAATGGGGAGTGCGGGGCTGAAACAATAGCTGATAACAATAGCAAAACAATGCAACATATTCCCTCAACATACTCCCCTCGACATATTCCCCTTGACTTAGTCTCCCAAAAAATAATTACATTGTATCACCAAAGAGCAAAAATAAAATTAATGCATATTGTTCGTAGAAAGCATACTAAAAAGGGAAAATTTTACCAATCTAAACTAAATTAGTCGTGACCACTAGTAAATACATTTAGAAACATACGAAAAAATCATAACCTGGTTTACATGTATTTCTAGCCTTCAAATATGCTTGTCCCCTTACTATTGAACTTGATGTATTTTCCTTTTCCCCTGCAAAACACGCTGTCATCCACTTCATTCTTTTAGATATGATGACAAGACTATTCCATGAAAAGTCCACGTACACTATGCTTCATAAATTTTCTCCTAGATCCTTTTTGCTTTTCGCATAGCCTGCGCACAGACATCTCCTATTTCCTGAAATAGGCAATAGGAGACATCTGCATGCAGGCTACTTTTCACGGTGAGGCAAAGCGTATAATGCAAATTTTCAAACTGAGCAAACATGTTTCTGTTCAACTTCATCACATGTGAATCCCAAAGGCCTTGTGGAATGACTTGTGCTTGATTTATAAACAGTGAACTCTCGAGATTACCAATATTTGCATTAGAAAACCTCAGCAACTGAAAAATAAGCATGTTATTTACCTGTCACTCGGGGTATGTGATAAATTCCAGGTGAATATATCACATACCCCCTCGTTCGAGGCAAATAACCCTTACATAATCCTAAAACCCTAACAGGGTCTCAAAGGTGTCTTGGCTTGCTGTATTTCAGTGTATTTTGTTATTCTTGTGGCTCGCTTGATTATGATGCAAAGAACGAACATGTGTTAAAAATTAAGTCAGTGTGTGTCACGGATCTATATACTTGGAGGCTTGCTTGGCTCTTTTGGCTCCGCAAGCAGTAATCAAACGAGCAAACGAACCGTCTCGTTAAGTATCTGGGCCTGATTAACAGTGACCATGTACTCTGTAGTCTACCTCAGTACAGAATCGAAGCTGTTGAAACGTCACATGGTACACTGCAGTTGAATGATATTGCAAGTTAATTAGATAACAGTCAAATTAAACTTCGCCTCACTACTGCTCCTCTGAGGTAAGAAATTCAATTACATGTTGCATCTTTTCTGGCCTAACCAAGGACGACACAAACAATGCAAGCTTAACTTAGAAAAGTTTTGAAATGTAGATATTTTTACAAATATTAAAGCTTACATATAAAGGAAGGATTCTTCAACAACAACTTATTCTTTATACCCTTGCTAAGAAGCTTACCTTGGTGTCTCTAGCTCTCTCAGTACTCTAATTCGGCTTTAAGCTGCCAGAAGACAAGCTAAAAAAGAAATATTATTTCCACAAGTTAGCATTTTGAAACGTTTACAACTGGCAACTCCACTGCATGAACGAACTTCCTGAGCAGTGATTGAAAATTTTGCTATTCAAAACGGATTTTCACCCGCATTTTATAAAATTGAACAGCCACTTACATCTCAGGTCTTCAAAAGAATAGAAACTGTCCACTAATGTTGGGAGAAAGGATGTTTAATTGTCGACTGATCAAAACACATCAGAGGCACAAAGGACGCCAACTTCGCTTCTCCCGCTCAAAATTTGTTAATTTAATCACGTGATGCATCCCATGAACCCTACAAGTTTACGGCCTCGTTTTTCCCGCTCTTTGTATTTTCGCGCTCTACCCAGACTGTATGCCTGGAACAGGCTAATACAGGCCGCAGATAGAGGTAAAGCGCTCACCAAGCTCTATATAGGTGTAACACCGAAACGATTTATGGGATGGTATATGTAGCACTTCGCCCAGGTATGAGCGTGGTATTATCGCGAGGTGCAGGACAGCCCTAGTCCTAGCACAGCGAAGCAATTTTCTGGTTGAGGACGAATAGAACGCCCCTGGGTAGCCTGTTCCAGGCTCTCGGTTTGTTCGCTCTTTCCCCACAAACCGAGAGCCTGGAACAGGCTAGCCCCTGGGATGCGAAGCCTGTTCCCCCTGTAGTTGGAGGACGTACGTGACCAATCGAGACCGAAATAATAATAATAATAATAATAATAATTATTATTATTATTATTATTATTATTGTTATTATTATTGTTATTATTATTATTATTATTATTATTATTATTATTATTTCTCAATGGCGCTTTACAATCATATGTAGACATTTTACAATCATTATACAGTCATGTGTAGTATTTTAAAAGAAAACTTAAATCATTAAATAAAATTAAATTAAATTAAAAACTTAAAAAGCCGTGGTGGATATGTACAATATCATTCAGACATCAGCTATGTGGCCATATGTCCCTGCGATCAAAATCCATGCATGCGACGGCTAAATAAACGGCACTATTCAATCATTCTTACCTCCAAGCTACGGCGCGAGGATTGATGACCTTACTTTTTGCTTTTTGACCATATGATTATCTCTTTTTATGCCAAAGATAAACAAGCTTTTGAACAACTGATAAGAAACTTTGAAATGCATGTCGCGATGCTGTCATGGCAACATTCTCAATTCCAGACCTCTCTCACTGAGGAATGAAAGTTCACCTTGTCGGTTCTCAGTTGCCAAAGGTCGTTATATTTTGTTGGTGTATCAAGAGTCTCAAGTCAACTAAGCATTGTCAGAGTTGCAAAAACAATGTTTTGGGGCAATAGAGTCAGAGATCAAGTTATGACAAGAGTCAGAGTCAAGTTATGACACAAAATGACAAAGGGATGGAACTGACAGTGTTGCTAAGGCAACATCATGATCTGCATAAGTAGTGCTTTGCACAAATATTTCCAGAAGATAGTCTTCATTTCGATTTGCCTTAATCTATATCCAAGTCTGGCCCCAGTTGTTCAAAAGTTAGATAGCGCTATCCACCGGATAAATCACTATCCAGTGGATAAGTGTTAGGGAAACCAGTTGCGTTATCCACTGGATAGAGATTTATCCGGTGGATAGCGCTATCCAACTTTTGAACAACTGGGCCCAGGAGACCATAATAAAACCAGCAGCTATGCTCACAACGTGACGTTGTAAGGAGAGATATTATTGTTTATTCGCTTTGCTGTTTTAAAATATATAAAATCCAACATAGAAATGTTTCCTTAGTTTCAGTTCAATAAACCGTAACTATTACCTGCCGTTAAGTGTATTGAATCATAACTGTAAAAAGTGTTAAACTGTAAATGTAACCTGCGCTAGTCTTTTGTTAAACTGTTATCTACCTGTTTTGCCTTGTAAGTGATTAATTTTGTAGAGGATAAATTCCGTTTCTGCCAATCAAAGTTCTTTTGTGCGATGAGATAATGTTAACTCAGATTGTTTAATGAATTATGTAATTTCCGCTATTTCTGGTATATATACAAGTACTCTGTAAAACGTTCTTTGGTTGCATTCTTGGTGAAAATCTGGTGATATCTTGGAGGTATCGCAGTTATTAAATTTACTGTTGGAGCCAAGTACTGTCTACTCTCTGAGTCTCAGTGGTTTCTACTGTATAGATTCCCGTACTTCCCGCAGCCAGCGAGTGACTCCCCCAAGTTCAAGAAATTGTTTCAGAGTTTTTTCAGTTATTGTCCAGTTAGCCACAAAACTTGTTATCACAACGTCACAAGTCTCCTAATTTTCGTTATACGAAACTCGAGCATCTGTAGAATGAAAAGAGATATGATTATCATTCCTCGTTTTGAAAGAGCTTTTTCCCTTCATCCCCAATATCAACGTGCAGCTTCTCCTCACTGTTCTCGAAATATTTGCATTGGAACAAGTTGGGAGAATTTGCTTACACATCACGACATCTTGTCTTTGGTGATCATTATTTCTCATCACCGGTGTCTGATCAAATAGGGATACTACAAGGAGAATTGAATTAGATGCTTGTCACTACTGTGGCTTAAAGGGTTAAGCTTGATTTGTTTTTCACTTCACAGGTGTTCCATTATCTGAGAAAGTAGGAAAACTGAACGAGTGCAGGAGTAATGGGCTCCTGACGAGTGCGATAAACGCGTGGTGACTAACGGTCTAGTCTTAGAAATGTTTTTTTGTTTTGTTTTTCAGATCCCTTGCGTGTTATTTTCCGCGTTCCCTACTGATCTGAGAACCTGCAATAGGCTACGAGGAAAAAAAGCGGCCTGTGTTGCAGTCTACCACAAGACGAGCAGGGGATTTCCCCTACAAAACTGCCGCGGATGACGAGGTCTGTTCAGAGAACGCAATTTCAAAGTTTCAAAACAAAGCCCCTCTACCTGAGGCCAGGAGGAGGCAAGGGTTTACATCAACTGGTGCAAGACGACGGAAGTGAAGCAACATAAACTGTGTGTAATCTTAGGAAACCGCAGGGCGCGTTTTGAAGACTGTGAGACCGGCCACAAGTCGTCCCGACCCCAATTGCTGTCAATTAACATCATTATACACGGCGTGCGCAAAACTCAATTGCCTTGCCTTTCGCGTAGTGCAATAACTTGTCACCTGACTCGTCACAGTGCTTCAGCCGGGTTCTTTCCATTTCACTGTTCTATAGCATAGTTTTCGAAGAGACCCGAGAAAAATGGGGCTCAACTTACTGTGAAGCCCAGTAAAGGTGAACCAGGCGGTACGCAGCTCTTACACAAGGTCTTCTCTGATTTGCTGAGAAAACAATAGAACAAACAACAGAACATGGACCCTAGCCCTGAGAACAATAGAGCTGCGTGATACCAACGTCAATGAAATTTGAGGTTGTTAAGAGCTGCGTGGTCTAGGTGAACTAGCACTCGTTATCACCAAAAAGTGAACAAGCCTAGTTTCTCCTATTCGCCTGCATTGCTTTTAATCATGTTAGCATGTTTCTTATCATGAAAACATTTAATCGTCTATTCACCTTTTCAACATATCTTTTCATTTACTTGATATTAAAGCTCTTGTTTTTCGTTTTTCTGCTACTGTCCAATTACCTTTCCAGGCTTTTCGCCCTATACTGTATCAATAACCGTCTCGTCCTTTGGACAGAAACTGGTCTGCCGACATGAGAACACCGTCGTAATATGAAAGAAGGTAAATTTCTTTATAAAATCTCGACAAACGTAAATTCGAGATTCAAAAACCGTCACCCGTTCCGATTTACTCGTCCAACGCAAATTTAGAACGAGTTTTCCATCTCACTTTTTCCCGTCGTTTGAGAGGGGAGAGAAAACTGGAACCTCGTCCTTCACCGGATGCCAACATGCCCACTGACAAGGCAAATCAAAATCAAAATTAAACTGACATTAATTCAACTGTATCCCTGCGTTGTTGTAAGACGGTTGGATTGCTCCTTAAAATTTTATTCGCCTCTGCCCAAATGAATAGATGGGGAGCAAAAAACAATACAACCTCTCTTAGGCGACCATGAGGAAATATTAGAATGGACTAATGAAAAAATCAGAAGTCCAAGAGTGGACCTCTGAAATTGGTAAACCTGTTACAAACCTACGACCTTTTCATGAATCGAATCTAATGCAAATCAACCAAAACATACAACTGCTCTTTTGCATTAGGTTCGGCACTTGAAAAAGTCGACTTCTGCACGGACCCAAGAGTGCCAAAATTAATGAAAAATCACAATTATGAATTACCATATTTCATCATCGTCATCATCATCATCATCATCATCATAGGTCCTTTCCACTCCCAGTGTCGCATAGAGCGCGAACAATAGATCTCGGATGGTAAGCTGGGGCGATGATTCTCTGGGAGGTGATTATGCCAGGTGAGTTATGGGTGGAATTATTTTAAACAAGTGTTACCAACTGGGGTACAAACAATGGAGGTCGATTACTCGAGGGACGCCTACTGTTCGAGGAAATATCGTAATGGAAGTTTGGAGTAGACAAATAAATAGTAACGTTTGCAAGCACTTCAAGTTTCGTAGGTTTTACTTTTAATTAAACTCCTTGCCATCCTTTACGGTGACAAAGTATCAAGTCGCTGAGCTCTGTGGGGAATAGTCTTTCCCAAGGGAAAAATAAATCACTTAATTTTGATACTTTATAACGTTTGGCGTCACATCAAAGAAAAACCACCTTGCTATATGCATAAAACAAACCCACTGTTTTCAACAATAAACTGTCTTGACGCAGGTTTTTATGTTCCAGAAGTCTTTCTCTGCTCCTCTTCTTATTGTCTATAAATTAAAACGAAGGTGAGGCACACTTTGATCCTGTCAAAGTTTGTTCTTTGTTCCAAGTTCTGTCACGCTCGAGCCTCAAGAGCGCGATTTCTTGGCATTTCACACATTTCGCAAATTTCCAAAGCTTCGTGGTTTGCAAATGTACACACTGTACATGTCCAAGTAGTATCGTCTAATAACAAAAGAAGCAAAAGGTCCATTAGAACGCTGCAAACACAAACGCCACTGTCATTGGCGTAGACTGCAAAACAGTCGTATTTTTTGCGCTGATCCGTGGAAACGCGCGGTCTTCGAGCGAAAGGTCTGGAGCGGGAGTAAAATAGACGCGTAAGACTGGGGAGAGACGCTTAAAAAAATGCTCGTTGACCTTTTTTTTTTTTTTCTCGCCTCATTGAGGCTCCTGTGCGCTTTTCTTCTCTCGCGCGCTTCTCTGGAGAGTCTCAAGAGAAACAACGACTGTATTGCAGTCTATGGCAAATGCGGTATTAGGTCATTTCGCTGTTAACTCGTTTCGCTACAGGTCGTTTCGTCCAAGGACGTTTTGCTACATGTCGTTAAATACAATCCACAGAAAAATATCACCTGCATTTTTAATAGTATAGAAATTGTTACGTAAAATACTCACCGTTTACTAACGCTAGACATTTCGAATGAACATTAACATTTTTTCGTAAGATGATTTCTGGGAAGCTGGAAACCCTGCTTATTAGTGTCAGACACTCTGCAGATCCCAATAAGATAGTACAGTGGAATCCCGACGATATAACGAAGTGTCAAGCGACTGGCAGAATATGTTTGTTATAACGGGGGTTTGTTATATTAAGGTTCTTTTCCATACATTTCACTATTACTGGGCTGAAAAATATCGTTAGTGACACCTTGGTCTTCGTTATTTAGAGGTTCGTTATACCGGGGTTCCACTGTATACCTAAAATCTACCCTAAAACGTTTTGGGAATGAAAATACCTTGACTATTTATTATCAACAAACGAAAGCAAGTAATAATTTTGTCAGTGTCGCTCTTCCTAGAGCTCCAATGTGTGGCATCGTTTACGTTTGCCGACTTGTCAGTTTGCTTTTCCTTGTTTTTTTTTTTCGGGGGGGGGGGGGGGTTATTTTTGTTTGTTTGTTTGTTTGTTTGCCTTTCTTTTAATCTTTGTTTCCTCCATCGGAAGAGCCCTGCCGTGACACAATCCACTTACTAACAATCATGCTGAAAAAAGCACCCGTGGCTTTTAACTTCAACCTTTGGAAAGCTCCTAAGTTACCCAGTGTCCGTACCGCGGGCACAGTATTTGACACTCGGCAAATCTAGTTGAAATTGGGTGAAATTTCTATCGTTGAAAATACACGGCATGTAACAGGCCATCAGCTAACCGACGGAAGTTTCACTGCGCAGTGAAAAGAGTCGAACGACGCCTTCTCCAAGACACTAAACAGTGTCTTGGAGAAGGCGTCGTTCTGACGCCAAAGACACTCAACCGAACCTGAAAATATTGGCTTTGAAAAACTGCGTGCCGCAAGTTGCTAGGCGCAACACAAAACCCTAAGTTAAATTTGTATTGGTCGGATACTGTACTGTACCGGTCGGAAACAGGGTAGCACATTGCATACAAAGTTTCGAGGCCGTCTCTTTTTGTCGCATTACCTGAGGCGTGTAATGGGGCGTGAGGATTTTGAGGAAGCAGCTCCCAGTCATTTAAGCTTCCGCCATCAGGTGGAGGGCTCAGACTGCCAGAAGGACTCTCTTCACCTGGTTCAAGTAAAATTATTCAACATGTACTTGTAAGGTGATGCTAATGTTTGGGACTGAGATGTCGCTCCGCTATCTCGACCAAACTTGTTTGAGATAGGAGTTGAAGACATCAGGTAGTTAATAACTAAGCAACATCAACCATGGGAGACGAGTTTTAGTTCGAGATAGCCGGGGCTTCCAGATAGTGGGGGGTTTACTGCATACTGTACAAGGAGGTTCCAACTTGCGGACGAAAACAAGTGCGACCACTCAAATTAAAGCTATTGAGCAGGGCCCAGTTGTTCAAATCAGCGTTAAGCTAACCCAGGATTAGCGCCAACTATTAATTAATTTACTTTCAAAACGGTCACTTGGAATTTGCAGTGAAAACTTTTCTGAAGTAAGAGAAACAGGGACCGTGGTTAAGATTTAATCCCAGGTTAGCATTCACCAGCTTTCGAGCACCTGGGCCCTGTAAATGTATGTTCTGAAGTGGTGTTAATTGTGCTGTACTAAGCAGTACTTCCTTGCTGTGCTATAAAAGGTAGTTCTGACTTTAGAGTCTTTGAAAGAAATCCTTAAGTGTTCATTACAATAAAAAGTATTTTACGCCATTACTTTCGTGTTAATGTTTACTATGCTGTGCAAGGTGGTTCTTTCTAACTTTTGAGTCTGTGGGTAAAAACTTTCGTTGTACCGGACGATTTAAACGACAGTTATTGAGCAGTACTTTTCTTGTGGCACTGCTTGTTGTGATTCACAAGACGGTTCTAATTTTTGAGTCTGTGGAAAAAATAGGTTGACAGTGCAACCACTGATATGAAAGCGATTCGGCAGCGCTTACTTTCGAGGCTGTTTTACTAACCTGTATTAAATCGTGTCAGCTTTGAGTCTTTTGATGGATTCTCTAAGTGTGAACGTTCGAAGCTATCTGGTGTTATTCTCCTAGTGGTGGACGATTTTCAAAACTTTGTAAAATGAAAGGGGATTTGTTCTTCTTTTTTTAAAATCGAGTACTGCCGATTCACCTCAACCATAGATAGAATCGCACAGGTTTTTGCGGAGACACTAGCAGTTTTGACATCGGACGAACACTGAGTTAAGTCAACTAACGAAATGTACGTGGTGAGACATGCGTCAGTACTATTTCATAACAGTACATAATCAACACATAATTACACGTTGTACGTGTACAGAGCATTAGGTTAAATAGAAAAACAAACAAACAAACAAAAAAAACAACATCATTTCTTATTGTGCCATGTGATCCACAAGGCCTCGTAGTATATAGACGCGACTAAACTAGCTTGTTCGGTCTGCACTGGGTAAAAATATTGGTCTAGCTGAACGCAAGGCTAATAAACATGCGACAAAAAAGTCGAAACAAACATTTCCCGACACAGTAAGGAGCAAGCTAGTTTAATAAAGGGTGAATCTTCATGGAGCCCTCTCACTAATATTACCGATGGCATAGTTCATTATCGGTAAACAAGCGTGTTTAAATAAGACAAACGAAAGCTGTAGAAACATTTTTTCCAAGTCCTTTCGTAGAAATTGCGACAAAATTTTAGTCGGAGAAACGTGGAATTGTTGTTACTGTACACAAAAGAGTCCATTTTTTGAACATATCTTCGAAAAAAAAAAAACAATACAAACAAACTAAGTGAAACAAACACACAAACGAACAAATTGGTGTGTTCACTACCGGCGAGAGATCCATCAAAACAGTCTGTAAACCAAAATTCGGACCCCTCAGAGAACCAGAAATGGAAATGCTCTTTTTGAACAAGGACTTATTCAGCCTTATAATAAATGATTTTATAGAGCTGGACGCCACATGTCTACTTTAAACAATGCTTATGTTAATTTTTACCGTGTGGATTAGGTCCAGTCAAGCCTCCGAACATTGAACAGAATCTTTGCAATGACGAAACAGGACCTAAGAATAAAACACGGTGATCACTGACTAGAAACTTAGGCTGCCGTCCACACTAACGCTTTCGTCAGGAACAGTATTATGCATGCATAATACAAGAAGAAACAGATAAATATGGAGCATACGCCTATTCATAAGCCTTCCGCATGCAAACAGATGAAATATACCACTGGCACAATATGGGCATGCGTAATGAACACTAAAACATACAAGAGTCTGGGAACGAAATCCTATCATTTGGTAACCCTTTTCCGGCCCGGATAACAAAATGCTTCGAAAACGCTGGTGTGGACGTAAAACGTTTTATCCGTTTTAGAGAAGAAAAAAGGTTGGACTTTGAAAACGCATTAGCAATAACGTGGGCCTTTTTACCACCTTCAAGTGTTTTAGAATTAGTAGAGGCCAGTGCACCTACGTGAAGTGACACTGTTGAACAAGTCAGTGATTTGTGTTGGTTGGTTGGTTTTCAACATATCCACTACACGGAGAATTCTTAACAAAGACACAGACAGACGACACTGTTTTTAATTGCACATCTTGTGAAAAGAAATGAAAATTATTTTTAAGTATCTATTTAACAGGTGTATCCAAACGTTAAAATGAGACTCCAAAATCGTGCAATGTGATTCTAACGTTCGAGTACATGCTTGTGTATTAGAGACTACGGCTGTGATCTTTCAAATGAAAGCTACTGAGCAGTACTTTCCTATGATGCCATTAGCTGTCCGGCACAACGTACATGCAGTTCTCAATTTTGTCTGTGGGTGAAATTCTAAGGTGTGACCATTGAGACGTGAGCTAGTAAGGTAATGAAAACTCACAAAAGGTTTTCAAAAGAGCGTCTCTGTTGTGAAAAACGTGTCCCCCATTAACCATGCAAACTCTGTAAATTGTTTGATTTTTAGAAACCATCTATTCAGTTTCTTGTTGACCAATTACAATGTTGTTAACAAAGGACAATTTTAATCAATCATTGATCTTAACAATTCGTCCCCCATACTTTATTTGACTCTAAAATGGCCAATGACAACGGTCTTTATCCTCAGGGGAACTAAAGCATCACATGGTACAGCAGGGAGTGATGATGATGATGATGATGATGATGATGATGATGATGATGATGATGATGATGATGATGATGATGATGATGATGATGATGATGATGATGATGATGATGATGATGATGATGATGATAACACCTACAACTACAGTGCAGATCAAAAATACTAGTACGGGTTGTCATGGCAATAATTAGATTGGTGTTATTCAGACGTCTCTCTCGGGAGTGAGCAACCAGAGGAGACGGCTGAAATTCAGGCTAGTTTGTGCCATGAACAATCTGAAAACTTAGTCTGACTTCCTCTGAATTTAGCTTCTGCTTCCCACAAGATTTACCAGGAATCGCCTCCTTAATTTTAAATGATTACTGTGTGTAGGTAAAACTTACCATTTGCACCACCGTGAGGCCTGCATGATGGATAGCTTTCAACTCTTCTTACTACAATACAGAAACAAAAAACTCGATGTTCCATAACAATGTCACAGGCCATTAACGAATTTCCTTGGCTCAATTTAAGCATGGTAGAGTGTGAAATTTCACATGATAAAAAGTACATGTACAGCTGTAAGAACATAGTGGTTTACATGCAAGAGAATAAAATTATATTCACAAAATATGAACCTCGAACACTCGGCATCATGCGGCCTCACACAGCAAGCTACCACCTTCTTGCAAGATGTGATTTGAATCACATGACAAGCGAGTAATAATAGTAACAAATAAAAATCGCCACACAGTGTAATTTTAAGATTACTCTTGTTTGATGATGTGATCAGTTTGAATTATGGGTACAACTTTTGTAGATTATTGGGAATCTCAATCATCCAGTTTTGAGTTGACCAAGACTGCTGGACAAAAAGACAAAAGACCCATTTTTACAGGGTTAGTCCCAATCAGAAGTAAAATATTCACAAATGCCAGTGAGAAGATGAAATATTCACTACTGTCTATTGTTTTCTTTTACAATTCGGCACTTTCCTACTGGTATTTCTGCATATTAATTTACTTCGGATCGAGGCTAACCCTGTAAAAGTGCATCGTTAGTATTTTTATTCAGCGGTCTTGGTGAACTCGGAACTGGTTTCTTCTCCAAGCTTTCTAAGGGGGGTCTGGATTATCAAGTTTTCACCGCACTTCTACACTGTACATTGTTTTGTACAGTGTACTGAAGGATGTGATTGAGCCATAAGCCTTGCAAGAATTACAGTGTAGAGTTTACAGTGTATCTTAAGGATTGTGCCAACTTTTGTTACTGCACATACATTCTGTGTTTCTTAATTTGCCTATTAAATACAAACTTAAAGGTATTTTGTGTGGTTTTGACTATTTTGAAAAGGCAGTTTTAGCAAGGGCTATCAGAATCCATAAAGAAAATTGGGGGTAACCATGCATCTTTCAGAGATAACTGAGCTTATATTTGGAAAGAAAATGCCATACATTCTTTGTATTTTAAAGCTTTTTTAGAGTTAGGAATGTGAAGAATGCATGGTGACCCACATTTTCTTTGTAGATTCCAATAACCCTTGCTAATGTCTGCCTCTTCCCCACAGTCATCACCTTTGCACAAAGACCTCTGTATGAGGAGGCACCATCCTTTACCCTTGAAGCCCTAACAGTGATGAAAATTAAATTTCTCCTTACATGATCACTGCTTGTTCAACCATTCAAGTTGTGAGAATGAAGAAAACAATCACCAAGGATGAGATGTAGTGATATTAAGACAAATTCTCCTTACTAGTTCCATAAGAAATGTATGGTGAACAGTAGGGAGAATATGCATTTTTATATCAGGGCTTAAAGGGTTAAAGAGTTATAGCAAACATGTACCTGGGCCTGGTTGATAAGCAGCCGGCGATTGAAGTATTGCTGGATTGTTGTTTGGATGACCTATGACAACTGAAAATACAGCAAGACAACATTCCTTGTCATTTTTTAAACAAAATCATAATGAACTCCTTACATGCAAGCCCAAACAGGGATTAGCAGCTAGTTTTTCCTTGAACTACCATTGTACATAATCAGCAAAACGGGTCACGAGTATATGGGGAATGATCATCACCTTAAGAAACTTTCTTAATGTTAAACTGAATGTAAAACAATTGGCACACAATAAGCCACGGCAAAATGATCAAAACAAAAATGAACAAACAAAGTATTACACTGTATTCACCAAAACATTTAACTAATATACAATTACCATCACGTCCGTTGCTTAGCTGGTCAATTTCCCGAGTCATCTGTTCAATTTCTTCACTAAGCACATGATTTTCATCCCGGAGATGTTTTACATCTGTCGACTACAAGTAAATTGAAACTAATCAGTTTGTAGTACATAAATCAAGTGAAGACATGGTACAATGGACATGCGGCACAATGGTTAGGAACTACATGTATGTGGACATGTACATGTAAAAAATCTTCCCAAAATCTTTCAGTCTTCAAAATGAATTTAAAAAAATTACCAGATTACATGTACTGATAATTCTGGGTGGGTTCTTTTCTGGAAAGGACAAAGGCACATCTAACCAGGGCTTCTGATTTTTCTGTAGAAGCTAATCTGAACCTAATTTTGAACTCGTGAATGTGTAAGCAGGGAATGGGTTCCAGTACGTGAAACAAATTAAACTCCCTCACTGACTCGTCTGCTTGATCAGTTGGTTGAATCCTGTAACCCTTACATTAAATTAATTGGAATTTCATCAAATTCTTTTCAAAATTGTTTATATTTAAATTTTCTTTCCTCCCGTAGTTATGTACATCCACCCTTTTGACAACGACATTTATTTTGTGTTGCCTGTTTAATTATTTCAAGTTAAAGAACAACATTTATTAGAGCTTTTCTTATTGGTTAAACGATATACCATTTCAGTAAACGTTTTGCATTAGATAGCTCAAATAAGGAGCATTTAAAACCTGTACTTTAAAAATGAAGTGGAACATTTTAAAGTGAAGTGAAGTTGTATTTACTGTATTAAGAGCATATGTACATGTAAACCTTCACAGTGGTCAAACGCAAAAAACAACATCACTTCCAGTTTTTCAGAGCATTGAAGTTTGAATCAGTTCAGACTTTTATGAGCGCGAAGTTTGTATGAAAACGATGCATAAAATGTCCTGAAAAACCAAATTTCACGCCAATAAAATTTTTTGGATGCCAGTTACAATGTACTTCATTCTGAACACATGCTCAAAGTAAAAAGTTTTCAAAACTGGCGTTAAGTTTGGCGGTTAAAGTGAAACTTTCAACATTTGTCTGTATTTTCTTTTGTAAAATTGTGGCGGAAACTGCACGTGTCCTGCGTTTGACCGCTGTAAAATGGAAATCACGGTACAACAGTCATCATGTGTTCACAAGTTTACGAGCATGACCTTTATCAGAATTGCACTTACAGTGGGGTTAGCAGCAACCCGAAACTTTTTGTCAACCATTTCAGTTTCCTTTTCTTGACATTCCCTTCTTATTCTGATCAGTTTATGTTGCTCATTGTAAATTTCCTGTAAAGTTTAAAAAATGTCAAGTAAATTTCCAGCACCATAAATCCTCCATTTGCTGAGATTCTGTTTTTCTCTGTTCTAAGACTGAAAACATCACACGTACATTTCAGTGCTTGTCGAATATACCTGTTTCAACCTCCCATGGCTAGGTTGTAGGGTAGGATTTTGAGGTAACAAATTATATGCAGTATGTCAAAGTTGTTTTTCTTTCAAGAGCAACTTGGGATTTCTGTTGCAAGATGTACGAAAATGTGCAGTACGACAGGTGTTTACTTCTGAGATGTGGTCACTCAAGTAGGTTCAACTTAAAGTGAGCAATTACAGCTGCAGCAAGTTAAGGCCTGCAAAGCATGTAGCGTACAGAGAAGAAAAGAACCCATCTTTAAAACTGAACTGTAAAGTGCCTGAGGACTCTAGGATCAGGCACTGTATAAATGTTTTCATTAACTGTAATTATTACTCCTTATAATGTGTTTGATTTTGTTTTGGACAAGTCTTCTACAAGTGGTACAGTATAAAGGTTTCTTTTCACTAGGGTTTGGAAACTGTTGTACATAAAACTTGCACTGGATCAAAGAAAATGAAACAGAAGCAAGTGAAGATTGTATTGAATTACCACATGTAAATAGTAAATACTTTTCCTTTCTACACCCCGTGATTCATTACATACCTTTTTTAGAGTGTCTAATCTCTGTTTTTGATGACAAAGTAATGCTGTGTGACAAAAAATAAGATTTAGTTCATGAACATTGTAACATTGACTCAACAACTTTTAGAGTACTTCAGAGTTAAAATCAACAAAATACAATCACACGCAAGGCTGCAAATACCAGTGATTTCATTTTCACAAAAGGTCAATCAATTTCTTCTTGAGTAAATTCTACACCATCAAAGAAAACTAAACATCAATGTATTCAAAACGTGTATCTCGCGTTGAGTTCTAGCCATTCACACTCTGTGGAGGATCTAGCACTTTATACCTCAAAAAACATAGAAAATGGAAGGGCCAAAGACAGAACTTCATGAGAAAATTGTGAACAGACTACAATTAATCCAGAGCAGTGACACTGATATATTAGTAGCTCATAAGCCTAGTTTTCACTAGAGTCTGATAATTCCAGCTTTTGAGTATTACTTCTACACTTTTAACTGGTTGAAGTCTGTGTGCTCATTATGTAATGTCCGTAACAAAAAATACCCTTTTTTCGTTTTGAGCAGGATTTAAATCTGCTGGTTATATCACTTCTGCTGCTCTTTTAGTTCATTCAGGGCATCATCTCAGCCTTCATTATTTTATTTCAACTAACTTCGTGAGTTAGAAAAACAGCTAAAAGATGTGTAATGTCTGTAACGTAACGTCTGTAGCAACCATCATGAAAAAGAGCACAAAAATGAAATAGAAGCATTCTAGTGGTCCTGAACCAGATAACTACAAAATGTTAGTGGGAAAAAATTTGATACCAGAGAAGTTTTGCTTGTTTTTTGCCCAAGGGGTGATTAAACTGGAAAAACCCAAAAAACTTTGGTTGGTACTCCATGTAAGACTTCGTGAATTGTCACAAAAATATCACCTGTACCTCTATGAGAACAAAAAGGTTTACAACTTTTTGTTATTATCTTAGAAGGGATCCAGTCAATTAAAGTACAAATAAACCAAAATAGATGTACAAGATACTTTTTAGCATGTCATTTTGATAGTCAAATTCACAGCAGGTAATGTCCGTAAGGTTTTGTGTATTGTCCGCAACACAACAATTGCACAAATTGTACAAAGCAGAATAAACTTGGTGAAAATTAACTTCATTATTGAGAGACGTTGACTAACTGCCAATGATCATAAAATACCTGTCCCCTGAAAACATCTCACAAATCACAGCAATTTAGCTTTAAAAGTCAGAATTCAAATTGGTGGTTGTTTTAGTTGTAATGTCGGTAACAGACCTTTCAATCACAAATACAGGTAGCTAAGAATAAAAACTTAAAATTTATTTTTACCAAATAAGAGAGAAGTCTCCAAAGTACATTGTGCTTAACAGCAAATAGCAAAACTGTGCATGTCCTGTGCACAGCAGAAGTCCTAAGTTGAAAAATGTTGTCTGAATGTAATGTCCACAATGGTGGAATGGCCCACGTGCATATTATGCGCTAACATCATTTCGTTACTATTTTGTTATCAAGGTACATAGTTTTTTTAATTGTTCTACAAAATGAGAGTCATTGGTTTTCCAGCCATTTACCAAATAGAATTGGGATTTTGCTGGAAATGGGCATATCTTGACCTGCTGTTGTCCAATGATTGAATCTTTTTTGTAGCTCTTCATTCATGTACTCAGTTACGCATAAACTCAGAACGCTGAAACTTCACAAGGTGCTTATAATAAAATTCCACTTGTATGCAAGGTTTCAGCATAAACAATATCCTCAATTTGGTGTAAACTTATGCACACAGATGTCTGGGACATAACAGGGTATAGAATCTGTTCTGAGAAGTTCACAGTTTTCTGCGAGTGAAGCTGGAAAGTTCACTGTTAGCTTCATAAAACAGTCTGGAAAAAAACATACACCTGTCTGTATTCAATATATTACGACTTTAATTAACTTGGTTGGTTAAAAGATCACAAAACAAGGTAAAAAGTTTCACCATCGTCAGTATATTACGACGAAAAAAAAAACATTAAGTCAATGTGGCAATACCTATAATAAATGTTTGAGTCCATGCTTTAATTTTCTGGGGAAATGAAATTGCTACTTTGGTCAACTTGTTTTTTATGCAACTATATGACCTTGCAGTCTTGTTGTGAAGGCTTGAAGCTTTGAACCGACAGCATTAACTGAATAAATAGCTGTTTTGTCTTTTTCTTTCTTTTTATTGCTGGGTAAATATTATATTAAGTTATCATGTACCAGCAAGCAGTGTTGGAAACTTAATTTTGAGAGCACTCGCCATTCAGACGGGTGACTCTCAAAATGCACTCGCCCGGATTACATAGATACCCCCACCTCTCCAACCTCTTTTTACACCCTTTAGATTTTTACCGTTTAATTAAATAACCACTGATATTTATTTTAACACTAAAATTTTCTTGTCCTCGTCTTCTCGTATTCCTGAGACATCTCCCGAGAATCACGGCCCGTTTTTGGCGTTTTTTCTTCCATTTCTCGTTTGACACTTTTGAAACTCCAGGGAGATAAGTTTGTGTTAGAGATTTCCTTGCCAAAACGGACAGTAAAAAACAGTGTACTTTGAATAATTACGTAGAACTGAAAATTGTACTCGCCAAACAGGCGAGTGATCGTTGATTTGCACTCGCCCAGTGCCTCTGACACTCGCATGGGCAAGCGGGCGAGAGCTACAATGTAATTTCCAACACTGAAAAGTAAGACAAACCTCTGAGAAAATATGATGGATAACGACAACTGAAACAGCCTTCTTTGCAGGCAATTTCACCATTGTATGCAGTCCCATGGTTTGGAAACATGATTCACCAGTTACAAACTGCCTGTCAGGACTCACTGATAATCACAAGTTGCTGAAGGAAATTCCCAGATCTTCTGTTTCTTATAAATGTTTATTTTTCAGGAAGTTACATGTAGTACATGTAATTCCCCTGTAAACTCAATTCATACTCATTATTGCGATTAGTTTTCCACTATGTGCTGACACTATTTGCCTGTGATCACGAAACAATGTAACCTGTGAACAAGCTCCGTGGTGCTGGAAATAATGCAAAAAAATCGGCGAGCAAAGCGAGCCGTTGGTAGATAAGGGGAGAGAATGGGGAAGCTGTCCCGTTCTCTTCCCCTATCTACCAACGGCTCGCTTTGCTCGCCGATTTTTTTTAGTGATATTTCTCCTACCATGGAGCCTGTTCACAGGCTAGAAACAACGATGGAACTTTGTGCATGGCATGACTTTACAAAGGAAGTAAAAACTTCCCCACATACATTTTTTGTAGAAACAATCATAGAGAACTGGAAGATCCGCATATCTCCTGCACCATTTTGTGCCCATATGATGAATCATGTTAGGGAGAATTATAGTGGGATAATCACATTAGAAAAACCCAGGACTGCAAACAACAGTGACATCAGCTGTCATAACATTTGAAGCACATACTTTGATCATACGATGCAGCAACAACAGATGACGGTGGTCTGTCCACTGGGTTTGGAGACACGTATCCCATACCAAGACTGGGTTGCGCGACTGTCATTGGTCTTATCATGGGTTGTAAGGGTGGTGTAGTTAATCTGCTTGAAAAATGTGAAGGTGCGTTTGTTGGAGGAATTGAAATTGATATTGGTTCATCTATGGGTGTATTTTGTGTATTTTGGGATGATGGCTGGATGGGCATTGGGCTGTCGAACATGTCAAAGCCACCATAAAGCATTCTGTCACTCTCTGCTGCAAGAATAGTCAAACATCGTTCTGGATTCCCATGCTGAAAAGGAAGAAACATTGTTTGAGAGACTTAGGCATATCACATTTTGTGGTCGTACATGTTTACTTTCAAAATGAAATAATTCTTTACAAAAGCAATCGATTAATAAGTTCTCGTGAACTCACAAGACATGACTCACGTCTCAGGAGAGGATGGTACTGTTTGTGTTTATTGGGATGAGCGTGCTCTTGAGCATGGCTCATTCCTTTGTCATCACCTCTACTATCAGAATATTTTTCATTTTAGTGGTCAATGGTTGCAGATTCCTCCAAAAACAACCTCACACTGATGGAGAGTCTATATCTTCTTGGATAGCAGGTTCAGTTTAATTTACATGCAGTAGACTTCTACAATCTTGAACACACAGTAAATTTTTTTTTTCGGATACATGTAGCAAGTAGCAAATTACCGAAGAACAGCATCTAAGTGAAACAGGTTTCAGTTTAAGATAATGGGTTCAAGATGGCAAGAGTCCACTGCTTCCATAAATAAACCAGTGTCTACTTAAGAGTAATGCACTTAGATGTGGTGTGTTCCTTTTTCCTTGTATGGTAAAAAAGATGCAGAAGTTGAATGATAAATAATCGAAACCACTTGCTGTCTGCTTGCACAGCATAGTTTTAAAAAAACATACATTAGAATAGTATTCATAAAAGAGGCTTTAATGATGGCCGGAGAAAAAGTCATCATGACAAAAAGTAAAAAAAAATATCAATCTCTACAGATTTACATACTGAACTTTGTGAGTGTACTTGCAATTCCTGTCTACTATATAAACTTACATTAAAATTAATACTTCGTACTTTGTAATTAATCGTGACATGAATTTAATTACACACTTCATTCAAATGAAATGGACTATGAGGTGGTCAACCTTTTTTACTTTTACACTTGTGCGATCTGCCACTCGCCTTCAAGAGTACAACTTGTTGAACATCGCGTTATCAAGCCAGTCATGAACGAAAATACATTCAAAATATCAACGGGAGCACATGATTTATTCAGTCCATCCGGTTTTACGTAAGCCGTGATTCAAGCAGAAATTTATAGCCATGATCGACGCTAATAAACATTTTAAACAAAAACGCAAGACTCCATACAATGATGTCCACCTTCGCCTACCTTTTAAGCTTCAATGCAATTACAGCGAACAGGCTGTTTTCGCGAATTTTACACTTTTAAGGCCGGGCGTTCAGAACTTTCGATTTGCCTTCAGTCATTAGTACAGTATGTGTATATTGATTTACTGTAGAAAGAATCGATCGCTGCTTCTCAGTAGCTGTAAAATCCTAGAATTCTCAAAATGGAACGTAAACAAAATTTCAGACTACATTCTCTGTAGCTTATCGAAATAGACTTGCAATCTTGCTGTATAAGCTTAAAGTAATCGTACCACAAAGTTGCATGATCCAAACAATCGGGAAGGTTTCATATTTGTTTACAAATCACTGAGTAGAACAGTCAGCTTCGTCGCCAAGTACGATTTAGAATGAAATAAAATATCTCTGAGCTAAAAAAAAGTTATGTTCAAAACAGAACAGAGATTACAAGACACCTAACTACCATACAGACATGAAAACACGCTATGTATGTTTACAAGACAACACCTCCATAATCAAACCCACGTTCGGAGGAAGGAAATAATTCGACGCACAAATGCTCGAAATTAAACATAAACTTGCACACCAAGCGCCGAATCAGCTTTTCTTGCATCAATCAGCACACCCAAATCCTGCAAACATCCGACGAAAATGAAATTAAAAATCGACCAACAGAAAGCCTACCTCAGCTTGCAGCGTGCGAGAGATGACTTGTTCCGGAATCTCGGGAAATCGATTTCTAAGGGCCTCGAATATTTGCCCGTTATGGCCGTTTCTCTCAGCTGCCATAAAAATTTTTGCGTCCACCATGTACAAGGCCTTTTGTGTTCCCTTCTTTAACGTCTCTTTTGTGATTGAAAGGTGTAAAATGGGAAAATTAGGGAAGGAAGTATCACAACTTTCACAAACTGCTTCGGTCAACGTCAGATTAGACACGTACTGCGCATAACATTGGGGCACGTGACACCCAACCTTCGAGTGGTCGCCATCTTGGATTTGAACGCTCAGAAGGACCTGGGGAGGAGCTTAGGATTCATATCATAAACCTTTTTCGAGAAATTACTTTGCTTTTTAAGATATTCACAGCAGCTTTTCTGAGCGATGAAAGGAAGGGTGACAGGTCTAAATTATTCTTTTACCAACAGTTGTTCAAATGCATAATATTTCCTCCAGCCACTGTGTATCAAGACCAAGAAGTGCGCTTTTCCTGCCGCGGTGCAAGCTCTGTGGAACAGATTGCCCACTTCTATCTGAAAAGAAAAAAGTCTGTTCAAAATAAACTCATCTTTTGAGAGAAAAGATAGTGAGGACATTATTACTCATTTTAGTATTGTTAGGTTAGTATAATTTTTTGTGCTCTTCACCCCACGGCTATATACATCCTCAGGCCAAACACGACCAGAAATACCAAAGCATGTAGCAACAGGAACATGTGTCGCACGAAGCGTTCCGGCTCATTTATCACCTTTTATCAAGGGCACAGTGTGTAATATAATGCTAATAATTTAGTTGAATAGCAAATCCTATATCTAATTGTGTATATTATTGAGAGTATCTTTGTAGTAGTGTTAGTATATATGTTAGTAGTGTTATAGTCTGTATAGTATTATTATTCATAGAAGTGTTAATGTTTAAGCTTGTAGTTAACCCTGTAATTCAGTTTCTTAACTGCAATGGTGATAAATAAACAGTTAATTATTTACTTATTTATTTATTTGTTAGTTATTTTAAAGAATTTGTATAAACTTGAAACGAAATGTTATGCTCTCAAGGCGAATACTCAGAAAGATTCTGAACCCATGACCTTCCAGGTGCCGATGGCATGCTCTAATCACTGAGCTATGGGGGACTCGTGGTAGCGAGGCCATACAACTAGGTTCAAATGAGTCACATGTCCCGCCCATCTGCAGCTCAAATATGTCCAGAGTAAAGAGAGAAATGAATTCATGAAAGAATGTTAAAACTATTTTTGTTTATTTCTTTTAAATTTGTTATGCGCATTTGATCATGTTCAGTCGAGCAAGAAAAGAGGCATTGAGAACGAAGTTGGCAATGCAATTAAACGGCGCTGTTACACTAGGCAATATTTCGCGTAACTTTTCTCAAAATTTCGCTGCAACAAGTGCATGAATTAGTTACCTAGAGTAACAAAACCTACAATAAACATTTCTCGCAATATCTTTGTTGCCGCAATCATTTGCGAGAAGTCTACATTTCGCCGGCAACCCTCGACGCTTGCAACGTGTGTCGCAACGTTTTGTGACATCAACAATTAAATTGTCCCTTTGGCACAAGTAATCTCGTGCCAGTCCTCTGTGCTCTTTGTTACCGTCGAGAGGACACAAGTTGTAGTGTAACAGTAGACCACTCGTGCAACTTGTCTCGCAGCACAGAAAAACTGGGCACCTGAGTTCCACTTGAGCGATCGCACTGTTGGAAAACGAAAGAAAGAAAGAAAGAAAGAAAGAAAGAAAGAAGTGTCATAATAAGGCCACTCTTGCTCACAATATGGCTCTTAACAGTGGGTCTTATTCCCTTCCCACGGGGCCGCAGAATTAGTGTTTCTTACTAACTACAGCTGCATCTTGTCAGAGATGCAGTTATTCTACAAGGCTTGGTCTATGGATGGTGTCACAGGCGCGGTTTGAAGTCCACAAAGGTAGGCACTCGTCGGATCGCGTGTTGAGCCGGGGAGAAGATCTAACTAAGATCTGATCCACGCATTCCCTTTCACCTCTGAAACCTGCTTGGTTCTCTCGTATCCTTGCACAACACTTATCAACTGCATACTTTAGAAGAGGCGTTATCTAGGCAAAAGTGTTTCCTGCAAAAGACAGAGGTAAGCTTGCTCTTTAGTTCTTACACTCTTTCAGTTCTCTTCCTTAAAAGCACAACGAGTTAACCTTTCTCCCAGTCATTGGTATTATCGCCTCATTCTCGATCTTCACCATCAGTGAGTGCAACCTGTGTACAATTGTGGGCCCAACAGCCTTTCAATAGCTTTGGACTTAGTAACTGTTCTTCAATTGGGTAATAGCCCTCATAAAGTTTTGTTATTTTATTGAAATTGGTAAATCTTTCTCCTTTTCATGTGGAAATGATGATGATCAAAACACGAGGGGTTATATAAAAAGCAAAGATTGCTTACCATTTCCAAAAAAATGCGGACATTTTGGTTGGACTGTAAATTAATTAAGGAAAATTCGGTTTGCCTGACCGGAAAATTTCCAAAATAAACGAAACGTTTTAAGGGGTAGTCCAAAATTCCCAACCGGAGTATCCGAATGGAAAATTGAATGTGTGCCATTTACATTTTTTTGGCACCAGTTCCAGGCCCTGCGCCAATATTTAAGCTGTTCGCTCTCTCCGTAAATTAAAGTGAATGGTACACGCCAATCTCTAACGGAATTTCCTATGCGGGAGTTTTGCTTACCAGCCGCATGTGCAAACCGTGGACCAACCGGTTTCCCCTTGTAAATGGGAACAGGTTAACCGTGACTGTAAAATGGGCTACTGGGGAGCAGGAGCTTAGTTACACTGAAATTAATTCCGGGGGAGGATAAGGTAAGCTCTAGCACCTATTTTTTAAGAGGACATAATATGCTCTGTTTACCCAAACCATTGACCACTTCTTATGGTCTCAATTCCTATAGTTACTTGGCAGCAACATCTTGGAATTCTCTTCCTGACCATTACCGCACTATTTCTGATTTTACTTCTTTTCGACGACTGATATCTACGGGGAACAATAATTTACTTAAAAGGGCAGGAACTGCAAACCTTTCTACATCATGATAATTTGCAAGTTAGTTGTCTAGGTAGTTAGTTATCTTATTTGTTATATAGAATTAACTTTTTATTATAATTATTTATTAATGTAGTTGGCTCGAAGATATTAGCACTTGAGTGCTACACTGTAAATTCGAGGGTAAATAAAGTTCATTGATTGATTTGAAGGTAGGACTTCGACAAAAACGTAGGTAATAATCGTTTAAAGTAATCACAGCCTAAAACGTATTTGACTGCTGCAAATATATTTATGGAATCGGCCGCGACAATGCTATTGCCTTAACACGGAATAAATCTTCTTTCATTATACCCTTTGTCCCACAAAGTATGTAAATTGACCACATTTGCTCTCTTTGAATAAAATGATAAACTTACTAGTTTCACGTCAAACTGCAGTTTTCATCACCCAGCTGAGTTACGATTAACTTATGAATCTGAGTAATGCATGTCAGATTCTTGTCACTGCCTACGATGGAATTGGACACTATTTTACTGTTACTGTGTGTTGCATTCCATTAATGATCGGCAGAAAATATTTTGTTATTGTATACCAATTGACCATAATTACTAGGTGTGGCGTTTGTTTTGGAAAACAGGAATTGAGCTTAAAACTTCCGTTGTAAGGCTGATTTTCCGCGTTTGAACTTCATCGAGAAATGAACAGGTGTGAAAACTTTGAAACGCAAGTAGTTGTCAGTGAAATGAACAGTCTACAACTTCTCTGCGTATTTTAATTTGTTGAATGCAGAAGTTTGATTTTTCCAGTTAAAATGGATTCGAATGACATGGAAAGAACTGAGAACTCCACTGAGCTGGATGGACCTCAAGCTCCGAAACGGTCTCAGGTCAGTTTTGCTAACGAAATCGTTTTAGATGAGCTAGAACTTTTGATGGGTTTCAAGTTAATAACAAACTTACTTTGTTACAAACTTCAGAGGACGGTCAGTTGCTCCTTTTAGTTGAGTACAGGAGTCAGACAGCTCATTTTGACCAAGTCTAAGAAGTGCCTTTTGATTTCACAGCCACTCGTTCTTGTTAACTTTACAATTACTAGTTAAGTAGAGATCTGTACTGCGGCAAAAATTTCGATGGCTGTGCAAAAGAATTAGGATGGAGGCAAGTAGTTCAACGTAACCAGAGGACACGTAACAGGAATAATGGGAAAAAGGAAAATCTCAGATAAAGGTTATAACACAATACATTCACGGAGCATATGTTTGTGTACATCATCGCATGGCTTTCTTTTAATTTAACGCTATCGGAGCAGAAATATATATTATAACATACAAGTAAAGCAGTTTTTTGTTCAGAAAGATAAAGGCAACAAGAGCGATTCCAAAAAGTCTTCTTTCTAAAAATAATGCAGCCTAGTAAATTAGCGTCTGTTATCTTAGTTACAGTCATGTTCAGACCGGTCGCAGCACTGTAGTGTTGGCTGGTTTTGTCTTCTACTTCACTCTTGTCTTCGCTGTTGTCTGAGTGTCAAGAAAGAGAAAGAAGATTCAATCAGAAAGGACAGAATTAATAAAAAATCAGTCTGCATCTTTAACTTTTTAAATAAAAGAAAGGGGCAAAGGTGTGAACGGTTAGGATTTGAACAGCTCATTCAGGCCCTGATGAACCGTGAGTGAATCTTATGGTAAAAGAATGTCTCGTAATCTAGTGTGACACCATATTAATTAAATCCCGCGCATGATCTCTGGTTTTGCAATTGGAATACGGTTCAAAACAAAAACACTGACAAACAAAAAATGTGTGACATAAGTTTAAAACGTTTGTCGTTCTCAGTTTGGAAAAATTTTGGAGCGTGATGAATGCAATATTAGTTCCAAACCTTGTATCACAGGACACTAAAACTGACAAACTTGAGCCAATTTAAAGTATCAAAATTAGTCGAAACATGGGAAAAGAAACAGGTGATGACGTGAAAAAAAGCTTTAAGATAAAATATAAATCCGATGATGTTCAACGATATTTCGGATTCTCAAGCGCACCAGTCAACTTAATGAGTAACAAGGGAGAAAATGGTGTTGGGGTGGTGTGGGAGAGGAGAAACAGGGAATAATCAGCCTAAGGGAGAAGGAACTTATAACTAGAATTTAACCATAGCCTAAAACGAGGGCCCTGAAGGGGTCAAAGTAGGAACTGGGATTCTTCTAAGTTTTGCACTGGGAAATGTGATTCGAGGCACTGGGACTGTGATTTTGCCAATGGACTGGGGAATGTGAACTATATCCCACCCTCCCCCCCCCCCCACTCTTCAGGACCCTATAAATCAACTGATTTGCTTCAAACTCACCATGTGTGACAAACCTTGTATATCAAACGGAATCACGCTTTCTAAACATCCGCTCTTCAATATGACCAATACATGCAAATTTCCCTTTTTAATTTCTTTCATTTGAATTCTTTAACAAGAACCAACAAAACGTTTCGAAGTAAACTTTGTCGTAAGATCAGACGGTAGAATACTATGTGACTGTACTACAGTCACATAGTATTCTACCGTATTCTACACGATAGCCGGAGAGGGCTGCACTGTTTTTTAACTTCAACTGTTTCGAATAATGTATTCTTGTGTCCATTTAATGGCCACCTGAAAATATTTTACTATCGTACTAATTGACCACATAATTACTAGCTTTGGTGATTGTTTTGAGTAACAGGAATTGAGCTTCAAACTTCCGTTGCTTGTTTGATTTTCGGCGTTTAAGACTTCAGTATCGAGAAATAAGCAGGTGTAGAAACTTTGAAACGAAGTCAATTCTCAGCCACGTTTTTGAACGTCGGTGTCAGTGTGGCCAGTCTACAACTTCTCTCCGAATTTTAATTGTTTGAATACAGACTTAGTAGGGCAAACGTTTGATTTTTCCAATTAAAATGGACTCGAATGTCGTGGAAAGATCGGAGAAATCCACAGCATTAGCTCAAAGTTTTCGTGAGCTGGATGAACCTCGAGCAGAAACCTTCCAAAAAGCTATATCAGGTCAGATATACTTTTAGTATGAAGTATTCCCGATGGGATCCAAGCTAACAAGAAACTTAGTTTATTGGTCAGTCAGTTTAATTTCACCGATTGGGAGTCAAACAACTTTTATAGACTTTGGTGGGACCAAGTTACCTTGTACAAAGAAGCGTCTTCTCAGTCTCCTCTCCTCATTTCCATTTGTCAAGATATCAATTACTGGCTTAGAATTGATGATATCTGCCGGCGTTGCATGCAACAGAAATTTCGATGGCTATGGAAAAGAGTTAGACTGCAGGCAGTCGGTTCAACGCAACCGGAGTACATGTAACACTGAGGAACAGTCAGTTATTGTGGGGCGGGACAGGGGGGCGGGAGACCGGGAGAAAAGGGGGCAGGAGGTGTACGGGAGGCGGGAGAAGAGGGGGCGGGAAGCGGGATTGCCAAGGTAGCGGGAAGCGGGAGAAAAAGGGAAAAATTATGCAACATTGCGCAATATTTCGCAATCGAATAAATGCAAAGGGGCGGGAGGCAAAAAATACAGGGCGGGAACCGGGATTAAAGGGTACGGGAAGCGGGAGGTTTAAACCCCCCTGTCCCCCCCCCCCCCGTTATTCGAAGAGAAATTTTATCAGCCACCATATGCGCGGAGAATGTGCACTGTTTGTATTTATTACTTCAGTTTACCTATGTGCTATCGAACAAAACAAACATTACTTTATAACAAAGGAATTTTTTTTCTGACAAATGATGCCAACGAGATATATATAAATTTCAAAAAAAAACGTCTTGAAATAATCAAGGCAACTTTCCAGCAATTTTGCCGTATTCGATTCACTGAAAGTTGGAGAAATTCTATTAATTTCTATTTAAGTTCTAATGATGAGAATGAAGGGAAATTATGCATTTAAAGATATCAGTCAAACAATTCATTGAAGCCTCGGCAAGAATTAATCTCATGGTAAAAGATTCTCCCATTTTTTAGGTGAGCTATAGCTTACTTATATGTCTTAAGGATATCTCAGGTTACAGCCATTTTGAAAAATACGTTTGTAATGATTATACCCCGTGGTGTGTTATCTGACCTGGAAAGTCAACAGAGCTAACTGAGTACAATAATTAAATCCCTCATGTGACCTAGGGCATTTTTTGTTTTCAGATTCACCAGGCGTGACAAACGGCTTTAAGTGCCGAACGGAACTATGCTCCATAAACATCAGTTCCACGTTCTAAATGCAAGTATTTGCCAATTCTCGTTTCACACGAATTCCAAGAGAAAAATTGACAAACTGTCTATTCGGTTAACCGGATTTTATTACAGGTTATTGGAATCAGACTTTGAAATGCTCTGTCCCTGTACGCGATGATATAGACACTTGTTATTTTCGTCATCCTTTCGTGCGCCCATTTAATGGCTACCTGAAAATATTTTACTATTGTAGGTTACTTGACCATAATTCCTAGGTGTTGCAATCGTTGTGAATAACAGGAATTGAGCTTAAAACTTCCGTTGTACGATGGATTTTCCGCGTTTGAGCCTGAGTCGTCTAAACTCAAACTGGATAACTCTCAGCTGCTTTCGACTGGCCTCTGGCAGCAAATTGATCAATCTAAAACTTCGCTGCCTGTTTTAAAGTGTTTAACGGGTAAATCTGATAGCGAAAAAAAATTGTTTTTTTTTTTATATTAAAAGTGGAATCAAATGCCATGGAGCCATCGGGGCACTCGGAGGCCGCTCAAAGTTACTCTGAGCTGGATGGTGCTCGAATTAAAACTGCAAAACTGCTGTCTCAGGTCAGTAGAAGGAGGCGCAGAATTATTATTTTGAGTAAACTGTTGGGCTGTATGCATTAACGTTAGTTTGTTGACCAACTTACGTAAATCATCCACCGTTCAGGATTCATACAGCTCAGACCCATAAGGGAGAAAACAGTATGCCACTCTTTGTTGCCGAGTCAGTTAAATCACCGGCCTAAAATGAATTCTGCTTACAGGAAACGCGTCAGGATGGCTAATGAAATAGAAATTAATTTTAGATAATCTTAACTTGAGACTACTGGAATCGAGGACCACTTAGACGACGAAAACTCTTGATCTTTCCACAGACTTAATTAACAAGACAATTTCAAGCTAATTTTTTTTTATGAAATATCAGTTGCATGTATAAAAGGAAAATTTCGTTTTTATGTTACTGATTTAGAAGTTTTCCCTTGAATCACATCGAAACGAACCCCTATAATGATCCACACTTTGGGTAAATTTGAACTTTCAAGGAGAAAAGTTGAACAATGTTTCGAAACTCGAACAATACTCGATCTCGTGATCAAACAGTGCTCAAAAAAGTTGCATTAAAATGCTTCCTCATTCCGTTCGCGGCTTCGTCGCTCAAATTTCGCGCAAACAATAAATATAGCCATCACGCAAGTTAACTGTAATGTTTCTTAACTGCATTCCGATTAGGAGCGGACAGAAAGGAAGGGTGAAGTTGGTTGTAATGCATATTATTTTCCTCCGATTTGTGAAAATTGAAACGATATGATCGCCTGTGGACGGTTATTTCACGTTCACTCAAAAATCGAGCAGGCGATCATTAAATGAAAATTGCTTTCGAAATTCGACAAAAAGAATCTACATGAAATGATTTCGCTGCATTTTTAAAAGCAGTTGAAGATCATTGTTTCGAATCCACACATATTAAATAACGGTCTACACATGAAAATGGAACATGGCACCGATGGCGTCGCTAATTTCGACGGTTCGAGCGTGAATTTCGCTAATATATTCGCCACTTTTGCGGCCACAACAGACAGTACGGAAAGTTATTCCAAGTAGATAGGTATCGAATTAAAATATCTCTACTCGTAATAGTTCCCACTAAAGCTGCCCCCGCTGTTGGCGGACCTCTGAGGTTCGACTGTTAACCAAACCGTGCATTGCCAGCGCCAAACAAATCGGAATAACTTGCACTTGATTTCACTTCAAAGAAACCACCCAAAACTTCCTTTGACGCAACCGTAATCAGACTCAGTAGCTGCTGTTATGCATTACGTACTGAGAAAAAAAAACCTCTGAAGGAAAAATTTAACATACTCAGATCGGACCCCTTCTTTGAGTTTCCCACACCGAAGTTTCGAGAGGTTGATCTCTAACTTAATGCAGTCTAGAGCAAGCGTAGAAGCGGAGGACTTGGGTAACTTTTAAAAACTTCTTGCCCAAATAAAGTAGCTATAAGTAGCTACTCCACTTTGGGTATTTCTACGCTCAGCGAGGCTTACGGATTTTTCCATAACCGATCAACTTATAACAATGAACATGCAGCATAATTGGGCCTCGGTAGATTATTTTTAGTCAGGAAGATAAAAATATGAGGGCTGCTCTACTTTGGGGATCACTACGCTCCTTTTGCCATTACCGATCAACTTAAAATTACAACGTGCGTTAAATCATGAGCGATAGGAGAAGTGCTATTCGTCTTATCATATAAAAGCAAATTAGTTACGATGAAATAGTCCTCTGTCTTTACTTGTCATGTCTGTCCTTAGATGTAGCACCAGAAGCCCCCAAACGATCCTATTTCATCTCGATTACGCTCATGCCTTCCTCTCGATAACACGAAATACCAGGCTGGTACGTTTAGCTGGGAAAATTGAATTTGCTCGACTACCGCAATCACTGATATTTTTATGAGTTACCGATCACTAACAAAAAATATCATATGAAATAAAAGTTTACGACGGATCGACCAACCGACCGACTGAAGTTTTCTCCGCCTTCCTATAACAAGTTTCAACGATACGCGTCTTCATGAGTTAAAAATACGGAAGATTTTGTCACCTCTGTCGATCTAATTAGACGTTGCCGCAAGTCTATCACTCAAGAGCTTTAGAAATCTACTTGTTCAACTATACTCGATTTTAATACTGATTTTTTTCTGTCAAATGATCATGATTGTTAACGTTGGCTAGCAAATCTCTGCCAGTCGACTGAGTCTTTCAGTCAGCAGGTGATTTGTGTCTGATAAATAGCGGTCCTGGACTGCTGAGTCTTTCAATCCAGCGCAAGAGTCTCTCTTATCATGGCTGCGTAAAAATCTCGAGACTTTGACGTACAATTCTTCTTCTTAAACAAAAATCTCTCGTTTCTTTCAACTTCCAGGCCTTGTGAAGTGAAAAGAGCACAAATGAGCTTCAAAACTCGGCTACCTTTGTGGGTTCTTACACCGCCTCCTTCTCTAAAACGGCGAAAATGACTCTCGCAATGCACCTGTTATACTGGACCGATTGCCGTTGACTGCGTCGATCACCTTGCGTCATCATTAACCAATTACCAAACAGGCTCGAATCTTCGTTAACTGATCACTGTGCAAGCTTTTCTAACACCTCCAGACACTACTCTGCTGGCCCAATTCGGACAAATCGAGATTTTTTTCTGGTATATGGACTGTATATTCATTGCAGGAATTCCAAGAATGCCTCCTCGGGATGTGGCCTCTGGGCTACAACCCTGTGGAAGCAGTGTTTATTGGTATAATGTCGAGAAAAGGCCACATAAATACCCAATTTTGACGAAGTTACGATCGTTGGTAAAAGCGGTATATCGCTCCCTTTTATCTTCAATCCAGGACCTCTCTGAAGATCACTATACACTGAGAGAGCCTCCTGGATAAACAATATTATTAGCAGTTTTAAAACTTCTAGATGCTTCTTCTTCTTCTTCTTCTTTTAGTTTTATTTATTTATTTATTCAAATCAGTATTCATACAGAAGCATCCAGTTTAGCATAGCTCCTATAACACAAATTTACAAGCAACATAAATGTAATAGACATAACACTAAACTAAACGTACGGGTTATAACTTCTTCTTCTTCTTCTTCTTCTTCTTCTTCTTCTCCTCTTCCTCCTCCTTCTTCTTCTTCTTCTTCTTCTTCTTCTTCTTCTTCTTCTTCTTCTTCTTCTTCTTCTCCTTCTTCGAAAACGAAATGATACAATCGGCCGGGTATTTTCAAGGAATTTGAAGTTTTTAATGGTAAATCTGCTCCAAACGAATTGATTTTTGTATCCACAACATGTACACCTAAAGTGTGAAATTAGGTGTCAATTTGCTCAAAGATTAGGTTTTGCTGAATGAGCCTATGAAATTTTTATCTGAGACAATTCTTGAAGGTTTGAGAAATAATTTTTAAAGATTAACATGTTTTATGCAGTTCTAATACCTTAAAAACAATGAGGATCGGAGTTATTGTCCTTTTTGAGGATTCTAAAACCACAGACCTTTCTCATTACAAATCATAAGTTACCCCAGAGTCGGAAGAATCTCTTTGTGTATTAATTACAAGGCGTGACAAATCTTCTGTGTAACACTCATCCAGAACAAATTGGCCCTAGTAACACAAGAAATGATTGATTTAATCAACCTGCCTGACAATCTCCACAATCCTCCCAATTAAAGGAGAATCTTAATGGACCTTTCATGCTTGAATTGAATCATGCTGGTTCCTACGTACTAATCCAAAGCCAGTTTAATCTCTTTTAAAACAGACTCCAGGGGGAATCCAATCATGGATATACGGCAAGTTTGAGAAGCGAACCTGTAGTCAGTTCATCCGTTCTGAGAAAGATTTAAGCCGGTACGTGAGTAGCTAATAAGAATGTTCGCCTTGTACAGTTTGCACATTTAATATACGTCACCCTTAAAAAAATTTAGTCATACTCCTATCGTTAAGTTATTTTTAATACATTAGAGCACGTTGAAGGTTAAGTAGAGATCCAGACCAGAAATGTTTATCGAGTCTTTATATTAGCAGTCTTTTCTACCACCCTCCCTTGAAAAATCATATACCTACAAGAAAGCACGGAAAAATGACTAAATAACAATGTTCCGAACAATGCAAGTTCTTTGGTCAGGAGCAACTTTTCAAATTAATTTTAAGAGCAACCTTTGAACTACTTTTGAATTTCTTTTTTCAGTTTTTCCAGCAACGTTCTTCAGTTTGATAGCACAATCAGTCGGGAAATACCTGACAGTCATGCTGATATTAATAGTTCTTTTCCTTTAGCAAATCTGAGCAGGCAAAACAATAGAACGCTTTTGAGAGTAGCTCGCAATTTTCAGTAATTTTTTACCATGCTCCACATGCATATTTTCGAAATTTATTTCCTTTAAATTATACAATAAAAAATTAACGAAACAGATATTCTACCATTTGTTTTTTCGTTTATTGTCTCTAGACTCGCTTAAGGAGGCTCGCAACAGTTTTTTTGGCTTTGGAGTGTATCTTTTGAAGTCAAAATTTCGCATAGAGGGTAAACTTCGATTTCCTTCATACTACACAACCTTTTCAACATATGATCAAAGTTTATTTTTTCGCTGGTTTCCTAGCAACAGCTGTCACCATAGCAACGCTAATGGACAACTCCTCATTTTAAATAATGTCGAATATCTCGAAAACTAGTCAGACACTTTATGACGAAACTTGAACTATTTGAACTACTCAACCTACACAACTTGTATGCGAAATTAGGGAAAAATCTGTAAGAGCGTTTTCATGAAAATCATGATTCATTTTTTACGGGGCGATTTTGGTCATTCCTGCAATTTTCTCTAATATTTCAAGAAAGATAAAACTTAAATAACACTTTCTCTTTTCAGTTGAAGGATCTTTTATGATATCAAAACATTCTTAATGTACACTGAGTTTCCTAGGTGGCTGCGATTTTAAGATATTTATATTTAAAAACTGCTAAAATGCAGCACAAATCAGCCAAAAAGTTCGTAATTTGCATAAATAGAAATATTTCTAAATTGCCCTTACAGTTTTCTCTCTTAAACTGACTGCCGTTACAATAATAATTCTTTTTGTTGTTCCAGTGAGTTTTAGGCTGAATAAACATTTCTGTTATTAGATAAGAAGGCTGAATCTCGGTCAAGTTTCAGTCGTTCTTAACTTTCAACGAGCAACAGTTTCATTTTGTTTTTCCTGGTCTATTTCACGGTTATTCACGTGCAATGAATATTTATACACTCTGCGCTTGTGTCCTCTCATGCATTTATAATTCCTTCTCATAATAATAAAAATTTTTCGTCTTCTGAACTTCTTCCTGGAGACTCTTTTCCATTACTCTTTAAATACTGACTGACGTTTTAGCATTTTTAATTACGGATTTAATTACACTGGGACCGAAAAATGAAGAGAAACAAGCTCAGAAGACGAATATATAATATAGAATGTTCTGATAATGTCGAATATCTCGAAAACTAGTCAGACACTTTATGACGAAACTTGAACTATTTGAACTACTCAACCTACACAACTTGTATGCGAAATTAGGGAAAAATCTGTAGGAGCGTTTTCATGTAAATCATGATTCATTTTTACGGGCTGATTTTGGTCATTCCTGCAATTTTCTCTAATATTTCAAGAAAGATAAAACTTAACACTTTCTCTTTTCAGTTGAAGGATCTTTTATGATATCAGAACATTCTATATTATATATTCGTCTTCCTTCAACTGAAAAGAGAAAGTGTTATTTAAGTTTTATCTTTCTTGAAATATTAGAGAAAATTGCAGGAATGACCAAAATCAGCCCGTAAAAATGAATCATGATTTACATGAAAACGCTCTTACAGATTTTTCCCTAATTTCGCATACAAGTTGTGTAGGTTGAGTAGTTCAAATAGTTCAAGTTTCGTCATAAAGTGTCTGACTAGTTTTCGAGATATTCGACATTATTTAAAATGAGGAGTTGTCCATTAGCGTTGCTATGGTGACAGCTGTTGCTAGGAAACCAGCGAAAAAATAAACTTTGATCATATGTTGAAAAGGTGGTGTAGTATGAAGGAAATCGAAGTTTACCCTCTATGCGAAATTTTGACTTCAAAAGATACACTCCAAGGCCAAAAAAACTGTTGCGAGCCTCCTTAATTAACTTTTAGACATTTCGAACGAGTGTCACATGGGCTTAATTAGAAAAACAAACAAGACATACAATATTTGTTCCTTTGTTTTCTGGATTTGACGCTGAACAAAATTGATCGAAACATTAATCCAGCATTTGATTCAAAGGCAAAGAGGTTCCTGGATTAGGCAGTTTATAGCCATGTGCCTGTAGAAGGAATCACTAGGATGGGGTTATGAATTCCCTTATTAGTAGGCGGATACTTCGTGCCACGTGTCACGTAAAGCTTCAGGTTTCGGTAATTTGAACGGGTGATCGCCCATCGCCCAGCCCCCAGCCCCCAGCCCCCAGACTTGGAAGACCAAAGGGTTGCTCTTCGTCAGGCTTCTATCCCTCGACCAATCCAGTTCGGTCAGACCTATCAGGAACGAATGTCTCACCCGGCATAAGGGGTACGGAATTATCATGATTGACGACGGACCAGGCCAGATTAGCTGCAAAGGACAGCTCACTGGCTCAATCTTGTCGGTATAACCAACTTGTTTTCAGGCAGACAGGTTACCAACCTACTTTGGTTGTGGTATTTTTTTTAGTTGCTGTTGTGGTCGTTTGGAAACAGATCACCAATCTCAGGCAAAAACTCCAACCACAGATGTCAAATGGGAGGTAGACAAGCATACGAAATTAGATGGACCGACAGACGCTTATGGGGAACTGGAATTTACTGGAGCAGGGCAGTCGAGTAAAGCGAAGGTAAGCACAACTACTTTATTCGATCTTTTAACTATACAAACAGAACAAAGGTTCGTAATGCTCCATCTAGTCCAAAGTTTCCCGTGCGTCAATTTACTGATAGTTTACCAAGTAGCACAGAAAAACACGATTATTCTGCCATGCGATATCTCTGTTGTCCTTATTTTGTCTTCTCTTTTAATAGTTTATACGTCTCTCTCATGATACTGATCCGGAAGACGTTCTGCGCCTTCTCAAGGAAGTATGGAAATTACAGTTACCTAACCTCGTCATCTCTGTGACCGGTGGAGCTAAAAACTTTGCCATGCATCCCAAATTAAAGTATTTGTTTCGACAGGGGCTTTTAAAGGTATTTATGTGCTTAACGTTCATACACCTGATATATAATGTATAAGGAATGCATGAAACTATCCGATACGCTTTGAGTTCTTAGACTTAGCACAGCAGAACATTGACAATAACTGAATAATAATAACTATTTATTCACAATTTCAATCGAAAAAGTGAAAAGGAGATAAAGGAGGTTACCCCTTTCTTGCTTCAAGACTTCCTTGTTTGATGAATGATGAACCAGTTATTTCAGCCTACCATCGATATGAAAAGAGAAAAGCCCAAACAAATAATAACGTGTTAGGTCTGTGGGGAAACAACAAGCAAACAAACAAACCAGACAGTATGGCTGAAGGCTAAGCATCTATCGACTTTGTACTGAGGTGTATACTGAGAAGAGCCCTGAACACCTGATGGCTTCCATAATGACCCCAAAATGACGCGTCTGTGGTAACGAAGTCACATTTCCCGCAGATCTCTCTGTCTGTCTGTCTGTCTGTCTGTCTTACTCTCTCTCTGCCATTACCTAGACTAAATTCACTTCAAGTGCGCTCTCAAAAAGACTCCCAGGGAGTGGATTGACCGATAGTTAATGGATTGCTGGGACATGTGATGTTTCATAGGTTGCCCAGACAACAGGCGCTTGGATCATCACGGGCGGAACAAACACTGGCGTGATGCGTCACGTGGGAAAAGCAATCAAAGGTCACACGGTGATGTCACGCGGGGCACAGCTGAAAGACAAAACGTCGCAGGTGCCTTTGATAGGAATCGCCACATGGGGCATTGTAGACCACAGACAGAATTTGATCGACAGCAAGGTTAGAGTCGCTTTTCACTAAGAGTACACATTTTTATTCTCCTTGTGCTAATTATAGGAGCACTGTCTAGGCTGCTAGATCATGTTATTTAGGTATGACCAGAAACGTGCTTTTAAATTGCATTTGGTTTCGTGAGATACAGGGGGAAAACCAGCAAAATTGATGAAAACATGGAATAAAGCGAATAAGAGACAAAATAACGTCTAACGACTCAAGTCAACGGTCCTTCAGAATTTTAAATTTGATTTCTGAACCCCCGTAATCAAATTCGATGAACTACAATCTACTTCTATTTCTGTAATCCTGCAATTTGCTCCGAACCAAGTTTTCGGCTTCGCTCCATAGGATCGTTTAATCCAATTTAGTTGTGTTTTGGCGACATTGCTGTACAACGTGGAAATGAGATAAGCGAAATTTTGGCAGAACAGTGTTCCTTAAAATGATTTGTGCTTCTCAACACAGGGAGTTGTCACTTATCACATGACTTCCAGTTTGGAATCCGACGGATCGTGTATCGACAACAATCATTCACATTTCATCCTGGTGGATGATGGGACCGAAGGGAGTTATGGTGGCGAGATCCAATTGCGCGCCAAACTTCAAAACTGCATAGCAGCAAAAAAGATTCCTAAAAGTAAGTATGTGATTGTTATTGGTGTAACGTGCAGAAAGGAAAGCAACAAGGGTTGATGCAGCCATGCAGTACACGCTAACTTCAGGATTTTTAGTCAACTATGTTTTAATATCTTCAAGGTGCATTATGCATCTTTTTCAAAAATTTTCTGCCCATTCATGTTCACAATTACGATTGAATTATAGAATACGGGCATTCAAAGGAAACGTCCCACGATGAAAAATCGCATGGTATCCCTGTAGTGCTGCTTGTCCTCGAGGGAGGTCCAAACACAATCCGCACAGTGTTGGAGTCTGTAACCAGCAACCCAGCTGTGCCTATCGTCGTCGCTGAGGGGAGTGGAAGAGCTGCAGATATATTGGCTTATGCTTATGAGCTTGATGGGTGCGTATTTAGTTTCATGATCAGACAAATAATGAAACGGAAAGGTACTAACTACAAGATATTATCAACTTAAAGAGCTCCTAACGAAGAAAATAATACCAATCGCCATAAAAGATAGTAGACGAACCAGGTTAGCTAGTCTTGATCTTTAACCTCAGTCTCAGCGTCATCTTGTTTTCATTCTCATTTGCATCCTTATACTTTCTCACATTTATATATCCTCACCTTCCCATTTTCATCCACTTTTTCGTCATCCTCATGATCATCCGTGTCCTCATGCTTATCATTATCAGCATCCTCTTAGTCATCCTTATACACATCCATATCCTCATTCTTATCAACATCCCTAGCCCCATCCTCTTCATCATCTTTACCATTATCCTTACCATCATCTTCATCCTCTTCCTCCTGATCATCATCATTCTCATCTCATCAACATCAGCATGCTCGTCCCCATCCTCCTCCTCCTCCTCCTCCTCCTCCTCCTCCTCATCATCATCATCATCATCATGGTACATATCATATGTACCCATCCTTAGCCACATCATCGTCACCATCCTCCTCCTCCTCCTTCTCTTCATTATCATCATCATTATTATTATTATCATCATCATCATCATCAGCAGCAGCATCATCATCATCATCATCATCATCATCGTATATATCATATGTGCGCATCCTTAGCCACATCATCGTCACCATCCTCCTCCTCCTCCTCCTCCTCCTCCTAATCATCATCATCATCATCATCATCATCATCATCATCGTATATATCATATGTATGCATCCTTAGCCACATTATCGTCCGCATCCTCATCTTCATCCTCATCAATATCCTCATTCTCATCCTCATCATCATCACCATCCTCTTGCTCCTTCTCCTCCTCCTCCTCCTCATCATCATCATCATCATATATATCATATGTACGCATCCTCAGCCACATCATCGCCACCATCCTCATCCTCCTCCTCATCATTCTCATCCTCATCCTCATCAACATCCTCATTCTCGTCCTCATCATCATCACCATCCTCCTCCTCCTCTTCCTCCTCCTCCTCCTCCTCCTCCTCCTCCTCATCATCATCATCATCATCATCATCATTATTTCTCATCACTCATCATCATCATCATCATCATTGCCATGATAATCGTCATCAACATCAGCATCCTTATTCTTATCCTCATCCTCATCCTTGTTATCATCACCATCCTCGCCCTGTACATTCATACATACAGACAGACATATAACTTTATTTGACCTCAGTAAAAGCTTCAGTATATTAAGAAGTGACAATTTTATGATTCTCGTCATCCCTATCTTCATGTTTATTCTCATCAACATCAGCTCCCTCATCCCTATCCTCCCCTTATCAACATCAGCCTCCTCATCATCATTACCATCCTTATCCTCATCCTCATCCTCCTCACAGCTGGCAACAATTTTCTTTATCCTAAGAAAATTGTGTAGAAGAAAGCTTTTAAGCAAGCTTAAGGTTAAGCTTATGCCCCATTCACAAGTTTAATTAAACAAGTTTTAAAATTGTTTTCTTTATAAAAGTTGTTTGCTGATTTTTTCTGCTACGAATTGAGTGCAAATGAAAAAAACAAGCAAAAGCTCACTTGAATTCTTTGTTTAAACTAGTCATTCAACTTTCTGTTGCTGAATTTCATTTTGTTAAACCTGGTTTAAATAGACATGTTTTGTTGGTGTGAATGGGGCATTTTTGCACCTAAGAAAGTTTTACTGAATTCTTCACAGCCCTGAAATGAAACATATGAGAGAAGTTGTTAAACATAAAATACTTCTTACGAAAATTCAGAAGGCATTCCGGGAATGCAGCGAAGAGAAATGCAAACAGCTTCACCAAGATGTACTTAAATGCGTGGAAAACAAGGAATACGTAAGTCAGGAAAATGAGTTGTTTTCTGTCAATTTCATTCTAGACAGGTGACCAGAATTTTGTTTAGTTTGGTAACTCTGTCCATTTTCGACTATCAGTTATCATAATTTGTTAAAATTTTCTGATATTCTGCCGAGTAATCCAACAGGCGGTTTTTGGTAGCAGCAAAACAATTTTAGCGGACAAGGAACCTAAGGCAGTTCTTGAACTCAGGTGTGTCCATCAATCAAATTTATCTCTTGAGCTCTCATGAATTGGAACGTATTGAAATCACTATTTAAGGTAAAAGGTTAAGCCTTATGTGAAATCCGCTTTCTGTATCTCTGTACCATGAAACACAGTTCTTTAGCTTTCATTCTAAAGAAACTGTGGTGCTACGTCGGTGGGGAAGTGAAACACAGAAATTTGGATTTATCAACTGAGCTGTTAAGGTAAATTGGCCACCGTAAAGAAATTGAAAGCTGATGTTTCGAGCGTTAGCCCTTCGTCAGAGCGAATCTCTCTGACGAAGGGCTAACGCTCAAAACATCAGCTTTCAATTTCTCTACGGTGGCCAATTTACCTTATCAGCCCAGTTGATAAATCCAAAGTTTTGTATAAGCATTACTGCCCTTACGTGGATGGACTGCTAGCCCATTTTTGGGACATCCTTCAGCATTTTGATCAGTCCCTATTAAACGATTAGCCGGTATCCATCTGGCTAGAGGGACAGAACGTGGTACGTACGTGTGTGTTCCTTAAAGGTTATGTTACAGGGGACGATTTGCAACGACGATTTTTAGCTCAACAATGTTGCGCTAAAAGTTCTTGTCCTGTAACATGGAAGCGAGGACGATTTTCTGCCCAATTTTTGCGTTGCTAGTTTCTGAACCAGTTTCAAAAACTTGCACGCCAAATCACGAATTTTTGTTCAAGTTGTTTCGTGTAACATACCTATCGTCATTTTTTTGCGCAACGCCCTCCCAAAACCCTATTCGCTGCTCCCGTTGCGCTAAAAAATGTCTCGTGTAACACGTCTGTTGCCTACGGATTTCGTGTGCACATTTCTCTAAAAGTACAGTCGTCCCGTGTAACATGCATTAGAAATCGACGCTGAGTTGCGCTAAAAATTGTCTTTTCGCTGATCGTCGTGTAGCATCACCTTACGAAAACTAAACACAGCACAATGCAGAGACCAAGCCTTAATTAAAATTAAATTACTGGCTCTCCGATCTGCCAACAAAAGGTGTGCTTTTTCACCGTGTACAAATGGTTTTACCCGTTAACGCCGACCGGATAATTAAGTACGATGGTAATGTTGTTGGAACTGAAGGTGAATTTATCTCAATCAGCGGTCGTGAGGGAAGCAAAGGAAGTTGAAGTCCCGGGGAGGGCACTCCCTTATTTGGCCTAAAGGAGTATGTGCCGCTCAACAGGGTATGGTTTTCAGGGTCTTGTGTCTTAAACAGGGTATACAAGTTCACTATTTAGCGTCTTGAACAGGGTATCTTTCTGGGCTGGAAGCCTTGAACCCTACATGTGTTTATCAGCATTTTTTAAATCTAATTCTATGATGTCATTAAAAGAATAGAAATTACGTTCTGTATGGGAAATGAAAAACATGGCAGATAGCCTGTCCCAGGCGTTCAGATAGTGGAGCGCGAGCAAAAAAGAAAGCGAGCGAAAGAGCGGGAAAAAACGAGGGGAGACTGGCGCTCTTTCGCTCGCTTTATTTTTCGCCCGCGCTCCACTATCTGAACGCCTGGAACAGGCTACATGGCAGACAAAAAACGCAGAACACAAGCAAAATATAAAGGTCTTAGTACGTGCCATGAAAAAGAAAGAAGTAACAGTTAATGGTACTCGCAGATTTTTCTAGGGCCTTCGACACTGTATGCTTCAAAACAGTAATTAATAAGATGCATTGTCTTGGTTTCTCCAAATGTTTCTTTGTTTGGCTGACAAACTACTTATGCGATCGCCGCCATTTTGTCCAAAATGACGACCACAAATCTTCTACTGCCCCAGCCGAATTTGGAATCCCACAAGGATCAATACTTGGTTCAATGCTGTTTAATCTGTACGTTGCAGACCTCCAGGATAACTAACCTTCTGCCATTAAGACCTTTTAATATGCAGATGACACTACGATCTACAGAAGCTGCCCAGTATCCTCTATCTCATCACAAGCAATTGTTATGAATTCTGCCCTCACTAACCTGCAGTCATGGTCTGAAAGCTCCAATTTATCATTAAATCCAGAAAAAACGAAAGCCATGCTGATATCAAAACAACAGATGATACGAACACACTCCCTCGACAGCATGGACCTTGAGCTTGCGATCTCTGATAAGTCTCTTGAACGAGTTAAAGTGTCTAAGCTATTGGGTTTCTATCTCAGCAACGACCTTAAAAAAACAGCTACTTAAGGCCTGCTATGGAACCCTACTAGCACTTCGGAAACTTAAGCACTTTACAGATTTTAAACTAAGGAAGCATCTGGCAGAATCACTTATTTTATTTAAGATTAATTGTGATATAGTTTTTTATCCATTTCCAAAATTTCTTTCCACGAGGCTACAAAGACTGCAATTCGCCGCAGCCTGTTTTGTTACTTGCAAATATGTCAACAACGTCTCAACATTGATGAAACTGGGATGGCTACCAATAAATGAAAGGAGAGATTTCTCTCTTCTCAAGCAAACATTCAAGGCAATGTATATCCCTCGTTGGCCATCATATCTAAACTTGGAAGGTGTGAAACGGTCTCTTGTCTTAAACAGGGTAGCGAAATGAACAAATTTTGTCTTAAACAGGTACAGCGTTTGAAGCCCTCGGCGGCACACCCTCACCCAAACTGACCCCCGGGGGGTTGGAGTATTATCGTATAAGGCGTGATCATTCAATAGCTACAACCTTCGATAGCTATCACACTTCTGACCTCTCGTGATGTTTTGTCATCCCGATTGTAGATTACAATATATCATATGGACGAGGATGGCATAGGCATTGACAGGGCTATACTCAGCGGTCTGCTAAAAGGTGTGTAATGGCATTCTGTGAAGCTATCCAGGAATGCTGATTGATCTCTCCTTCCAGTACGCTAAAAGTTAACTTTGGGCCAAAATACAAATTGCAAAGGCTATAATACTTTTTCACCCACAGCTCAGTGTGCATCCCCTACTGACCAGCTTAGTTTGGCCCTGACATGGAACCGAGCAGATATCGCCAGAGCAGAGATCTTCACAAAGGATAAAAAATGGAAGGTATGTGAGGCACTCGTCAGTACATCTGCGTGTGGTTGTCCAGGTAAGGCGTATTTATTAAAACGTAAATACAGGTTAACAGTAAATAAAATCAAACAAACCTGGCTAAGCAACTGAGTAGATTAGTGAAATGGAAATAAACGTACAGACAAGACATTTCCCCGTAGGAGGGGGGGGGACTCTTATAGTGGGCTATACGGGGAGGCTCCGCCCGAAAGGGGTGGCTTTTTTAAACTCGCAGTATACTAAAGGGTGGGGAAAATTGTCATTTTAGCCTATGAAAGATCACAAACTCGGCTGCAAAGTGGAAGAAATGGTGGCTAAGGCAAAGTCTATGTTGTAGTTCAATTTTATCCTTGGTCCAAGTTCAATTTTAACCTTGGTTCAAGGATTCTTTTGTTTTATTTTCATTATCATATAACATAAAAAAGAACAAAGGAAAATAAAAATTGAACCAAGGATAAAATTGAACTACCGACATATATCAAAAGCTGCCAAATTCTGGCAGAAATGACAACGCGGAGCACATATATAAAAGCTTGCACCCTTTTGAGCAACTGAACCAGAACGACTAAAAGCCCAGGAAAATGTGGCGATTATAGGAAATTCTATTGTTTTGACTTATCCTTGAGGTATAAGAAAGGGTTCAATTTTGCTCTAGGCATATAAAAGGGGTGCCATTTTGGTAGAAATTAGTATATTAAAGGGTAAGGGTTTGAACTCCGGGCGTAGCCTCCCCGTATAAAACTTTATTGAGTACCCCCTGGGAACATTTCCTCGAAAACAAGAGATATAAACTGAATCTTTTAATAGAAATTAATGACTACATGATGGTCATACCAGTTTTGATTTTGAGTTTGTTACCTTGCGTGTAAAGTTGGCGGACCTCTTGGAAGACGGCATATGGATGCTGTGCTAAGGCCTAGTTATGTATATAGAGAGGATATTACACGGAGGCTTGAAGATATGAATTTTATTTTCGAGTGGTAAAAACAATATTTTACGAGGAGCGCAGCGATTGAGCAAAATTTTGTTTTTTATTACTCGAAGATAAAATTCATGTCTTCAAGCCTCCGTGTAATTTTCTTTTTATTATATAGACAAGAATATTTTTACACAAACAACAGTGTGAAGGCGGGAAATGACGTCATCGATACCCTCACTAGTGTGGATATGGAAAATACGCCACTCGAGTCCCGTTTCGTATGAACTTTACGAGTGGTCTACTTTCCACTAAAACATTGTTGTCTATCTAATAATAGAGTATGTGTCTTCATACCAGATAGACGCCTTAGAAGATGCGATGATGGATGCTCTGGTAAACAATCGCGCTGAGTTTGTAAATCTTCTGTTGGAGAATGGTGTCAGTATGACCAGGTTTTTGACCGAAGCTCGATTAGAGAAGCTGTACAAGGCTGTGACAGTGAGTAATTAGCACAGAACTTAACTAGCGTTGTCCGTTTGGTATCTGGGAAATATATCATTTTACGTTTGCGCAATTGTGCCAGTAACCGCGTTCCAAACGAAGAGTCCTGAAGTCTCGATTTTAATTACGGGTTTGGTGTCAGTTGTTGCTGTTGTTATTTGTATGACAAGAAGAAAGTTGAACGTTAGAACAGGACAGCAACAAGAATTTTTTCGTGGTCATAACAGTCACTGGTTCAACCAGTCATTTCAATGGGTCATAACAGTCGCTGGTTCAACCAGTCATTTCAATGCAGTCGCCTAACAAACTTTTCAAAATCATGTCCAGTCGACGAAGGCCACAAAACACCGAAACAAAACTTGATGAATTTGCCATCTTCAGGCTTCTATTCAGTGTGACCAAAATTCACATATTTATCAACGACAAAAAAAACCTTCCGTGTATCAAAAACAACAGTTTATCAATGGAAAATTCAGTGTGAAAATTTCTAGTCAAGCAATATGTGTTAAATAGTGTCATCGTGGACCACCCGTATTAATTCTGTAATTGAATTGAGGCAATATCAGCGGGTACTTAAACCAACCACGATGTCAACAAAAACGGATACGTCAAAAAAGTCAACACCTTTAATCTTCTCAGTTATGATTGTCCCAAACAGTTCAATCTGTTTAAAGTGGCCAAACTTTGTGAGAAATTTACTCCATAAGAGGATGTTCAATTAAGTTCAACTAGAAAAGTCTATTCGCGCGAACCTTAAAATTGGTAAACTCACGTTAACGTTGTTGTTGTGCAGAGAACAGCAAAGATATTTACCGGAATGTATTTACTATACACGAACAAAGCCACCGTTATGCTCAATGAACCCCGTTTTTTGGTTTGTAACATTCTCTTTGCCGTCGCCATTGCGTTCAGTGCCTCAAATAACTTCAACTGAGTGCCTACTGCAGGCTAGGACCTTAGAAAATAAAAACCCAATAAAACCAAAAGTTTGATTATTTTCAGCCAGCAAAGTCGAGAATGATGTATAACGCACCTGCAAAATTGCCACAATGATCATTAAACGTTTGTTTATCGACGTTATTGTTCAGATTGCTTTATATTCTCCTCTACATGCATTTTTTTTTGCTGTCTAGAGGGAGGGATCACCATCAAGGCTTGTCTTTGAAGAAATCATTGGGAAGGGCAAGGTAAGACTACCCTAAGCCGATTGAGGAAGCATTGTTCAAATACATTATTGATCTTGATAAAGCGATATCATTGATCCATTTTCAACAAAATTCAACGTTTCAAAATTGCCCATAACTGCACAGCTAACATTTTGATAGCAGAAATCAGCCTTGCTCGCACAAAGTAGCATAACAGTAAGGTCCTGCGAAACTGTTAAATACAGAATAGGACATGGTGAAATTCTGGTGAACTTAATCCTTTAACTATTCGCGCCAATAATTATCGTTCGCCGGCGAACGAAGACTTTGCCTGCCTGTTACATGAAGGCATAAAGCTTTCCAATCCAACCAATAACGTTTTTTGATAGAAAAGACATAAAGCCATTAGGATCAGGTTTTTCTCGTTCTTTTGCAGATAGATGATCCAGATTTTACACTTTCTGATGTAAAAGATGCCCTGCAGCAACTGTTAGGGGGTACTTACAAGGAACAGGGCAAGAGTTATTACGCTATAAAAAAGGTAGTTTTGCAGGTATTTCCTTTAATTTATTGTTAGCGTTTAAATCAAAGCAAAAGTTAATAATCTGCTCTTAAAACTATGGCTTACCGTTGTAATACACCGTCTCCATGTGTTTTCAAAGCTGTTTGTGTGCAAAAATAATTTGTATAACAATTAAACTGTTAAACGAACGATTGTTGTCTCTTTTTCGACCTCTTTTTTCGTTTTGTTCCTGAGAGTTCCAGATCGCTGGCCAGTGTTTTGACTTGACATGTGGATGTTTAAGCTGTTACATATGGTAAATCAATGAGAATTCGACTCTTCTTGTTGAAGTTTATAAATGCTTGTCACGTAACGACCCTCGTTTCTTTGTTAGGCTTAGGCGGAAAGTGAATTTTTAGCATGGCTGTTAAGCCTGCGCTCATGACGAAAACGGCCAGTCTTGTTCAAGCTTGTTCAAGTCCTGAAGGGGTTATGTTCCCGTTCATTAGAATTAACAAAACTAATGCACGGTTGTTAAAATCAAGAAAAAAATTATTCTTTCGAAGGAATTTAATCTAGCTCACAAGAAGAGGTTTGGAGATGGACATCTCGACCAAATGGCTAACGCATACCCCATGCCAAACCCATTTAACGAGTTGCTGCTGTGGTCCGTGCTCTGCAACATACAGCAAATGGCACTCTTCATGTGGGAGCGGGGTGACGAGAATCTGGCGTGGGCGCTAGTGGCGGGAAAGTTGTACAACGTAATGGCAAAGCGGACGGAGCTCGATGACGCCAAGGCGGATGTCACTGCCCAGCTTAAGGCGCATGTTGAGTGAGTTTTGACAGTATCATCATCAAACATGTTATTAATAGCCTGTTCCAGGCTCCGAGATAGTGGAAAAAGAGCGAAGAGAAAACGAGGGCAAAAAAAACGCGCGGGGGCTGGTGAGAGACCCGCCACCGCCCCCTTTTTTTCCCAGGCTCCCGCGCGCGTACAATTTTCCCGTTCCCCTTCTGTTCGCGCCGACCCTACTATCTGAGAGCCTGGAACAGGCTATGTTATTAAATGCTAAGAAGAAGGTCAAAAGCTGAGATTGTTTTATTATTTTTGACATCGTTTTTTGTGTGATATATCTAAATTCGTTTATATCTTTTGTAGAGATACACTAATAGTCTACAAGCAATGTACGTGTATGTATAATTTTCACATGGGTGTTATAATTTCTCCCATACAAACAGAGAACGCGACTGCAAAAGTGTAGCATGAGTGAAAATAAAGACTTCCCCCTCTTTAGTTTAAAGCAACCTATCTTTCTGAAAGACGCTTCAATATGAAAGCTTCTTTTCATTCTGAGATTTGATAAATTAAATTATTTGCACTTTAATATTAATCATTTCCTGAGTGCAGACAAGTTCTCCTTTCTACGTATACCAAAGTATCGTGTTATGGACAATTCTGAATTCATGAATTTGTACCTTGAAGCTATATTTTAAAGTTGACTTGGCTTTTAAACACAATGTCTGTTCGTTTTTTAGTGAATTTAAGCGCCTGTCGCTGGGTTACTTAGATCAGTGCCATAGAACAAACGAAGAACGCACCCAACAACTTCTGACCTACAACTTAAACAACTGGTGTGGTCAGAATTGCCTGTCCCTAGCCTACTCCATTGAACACGAGGAATTCCTAGCTCATGTCAGTTGCCAAACTCTTCTTACCGAAATCTGGACGGGAATGATGAAGACTTCCCAGCAATCTTCACTAAAGGTTAGACTTTAAATTGCTATACGTAAGTCTCTAATTACATAGATAGTGGTTAACTTGCATATTAAAATATAAATTATTTTTCGATTAGACCATATTAGGTCTCCTGTTTCCTCCTGCAATATTCTTCCTGGAATTTCATTCACAACCGCAACCAACGTCGTCGCAGGAACACAAGGAACTCGGGCAAGCTAACCACGCCTTCAAATCAAGCCAAGCTGAGATTAAAGAGAACCAGGAAATAGAGTCAAGGTACAGTAGACATGAACTGGCCGTGCCTGATAGCTAATTGTTTAAAGTATTCTACCACTTCTAATAACTAAATTTTAATTTCCTACTTGGCGTTTATGACTGGCCTGCCTAGATTAGCAGCTGCACGCTACCTGTGGGTCAGTCCATTGAAGTAAAGAATTTTTAAATAAAGTTGAAAATTGAAACGTTGAGTTGAGTTTGCACTGAAGATCTCTCTAGGATTTAGGGAAATGATGCATAAGAGTCGCCAACAGTGTCACAAATTTTCGGGCAAAAGAGAGCCACTGGAGAGCCTTACATTTCCAAACAGTTCACAATACGTAGGAGGCAATTCTTCTTCTACTGTCGATAGGTAGGTTTCGTGACTTGGGTCAGATACGTTAGACTTGGGTCAGTTACGTTAGACGGAGAACTGTGCCTCACTCACAGCAAGTAAACGAAATCTGCAAGCTAAGGAGATTATAGCAGCACACTACAATGGTCTCGAAATGGTCTCAGGCTAAAATATATTTGAAAGGAGAATCTTGAGCGGATGGTTATGTCTCGTAAGGACTTGCGTCCCTGGATGATCTGCCGGCTGTTTCTATGGAAAAAGTATAGCGCATTCAGAACACTGTTGCTCGACTTCTGTGTGATCAACATATCAGACTCCCGTTTTGAAATCCCTTCATTGGTTACCTGTTGCTGCTGGTCATGGGTACAATTTAAGATTCTTCTCATCAGCTATCAGACTTTAAATGGACTTTCTTCTCATTATACAGGTGAAATCATAAGGTACCCCCCTCCTAACCACAACATAAGTAATTTGTAAGTAATTTGTCGATTTGGGCGGTGAAATTTTAGCCGACGATTGTCGCATGTGACTTTAACATCGCGTGCTGCTCCCGTTTTTGAAAAAATC
>OZ024888.1:47894831-47947331 GCA_964017195.1 Siderastrea radians
AGCTGTTTTCTTATGAATGCTCCCTTTTTACAGATACTCCAGTCTGAGTCTCCAATGTTGAGAAACAAATTCATAGAATGGGGCTCCAATAAATGGAACCTCCTCGACGGCTTTGCAGTGGTGTCGTTTTTTGTTGGTCTTGGACTCAGGCTTCACCCAACCACTCGTGGTATTGGTCACGTGGTTTACTGCCTGGATGTGGTACTGTGGATTATGCGATTGTTGGACATTTTTTCCGTCAGTAAACACATGGGACCTTATGTGGTGATGATTGGAAGGATGGTAATGAATATCTCACTTTTTCGTTAAACGTTTCGGCCTCATTTAATTGTGTTTGAGCAAAAACAAATTGGCAATCACGTTGTTGTAGAAACAATCAAAATATTCACAACAGAACAAACTGAAAATAATGCGCCTACAAAACGTTTTCAGCGCAGGAAACGACACGTGTGATCGAAACGTCGCCACACGCTCAACTTTGACTAATAACAAACACATAATGATCTTGATGGATTCTAATGCAATTCCGGCAGCCTTTAGCTTTGAAACAGTTGAAGTTAACTGAAGAACTCTTGTAATTAATTTATTTAATTATTTACAAACATTTAAAGCAGATATGCTAGGTGACAAAGTCAAATCACGTGGTAGAGGATTCCAAATCTTAAGACCTTGATGGAGGATTGTAAACTCTTTGTTGCTTTATTTGCTCTACAGTGGTGTGGACGGCAGTTAGTAGCATGATCGCGTATTATAATTATGAATATGTTGATTAGTAGAGAGAAAGAGAGAAGGTTAGTAAAAGGATTAGCCTGTTTAAGTTAGTCAAGTAAGTTGAAGACTATACAATGTTACAGTAGTTAACGTAGGGGTATAGGAAGGTATAATACAACGACAGCATGGATTTTTACATATAAAGCCAACAGATTTGGAGACCTTTTCGTCTACAAAGTCAGACTTACGTGATGTTTCCACGATAAATGTTGGTCTATAAAAACGCCGAGAAATTTGGTAACCTGATTGAAGTATTTCCTTGATGACAACGTCGTTTACATTCATGCTTTTTTGCTTAGAGTGTCAGAGCACGACACGTTGCACTATATACGTACACGAGTTAACGCAAACGGGCTGCTATTATTACACTCTGTGTCGCGCACTGTATAATGACAACGTTTTTTCTCCGTTTCTCCGTTATCTCAGGCTGTGGATTTGATGTACTTCCTACTTATCATGGTAGTTTTCGTCCTGGCTTACGGAGTCGCACAGCAAGCTATCCTTTTCCCTCAATTGGAGCTCCCCTCCTGGTCTATGGCGTCTCGGGTTTTCTTCAGACCCTATTTCCAGGCCCACGGAGAGCTGTTTGTGGAAGCTCCAGACCAAAGTAAGAGTCTGATTTTTAAACGTAAGGAATAAAGTAGCACTGAAAAGAACATGAACTTCAAAATGAAAAAATCAATTTTTAGAATTCAGACTCAAGAAAAGGAAATAGCTGTAAAGGGCTCCATTTCACCGAAACGGGGAAAAAATACGCTGCCTACATGCAATCAGGACCGTTAAGATGAGCTAGTCAAAGTGAAACTCGTAATTACAAAAGGATCGAAGTTTTTGCGTCAGACCTAGCTTAGATCGATATCGTTTTCTAGCTTAGCTTAGGTCAATAACACCACGCTTTGTTAAATACTTCTATTTCAGTTGCTAACACGACAACGATTTTTGGCACTCCAAGACACGACCCTTTCGGGGACACTGTAGTGTCGTTCATGATGGCGTTTTATCTGTTAATCGTCAACATTCTGCTTCTAAATCTCCTTATAGCCATTTTCAAGTGAGTATAACAAATAATTTCTTTTCTTTAGTTAGCTACACAACTACCATCCCCTCCCTACATGTTATACCATCCCTGACTATCGGCTCTTCAGTTTTTTTAGTACTTAAAATCAATATCTTGACCAGATTTCGGAGGCGTGGCTCGTCAAATTTGTAACTCACTGATTGGTTAGACTAGCGATATCTGTCAGCTGAGTTTTCTTTGACCGTATATGTAAATCCGGACGAACATTTGAACAATTTTGGAAAGGATAATTGAAACGTCAGTGAAACGTAGTCTAGTTCCCCTCGTTTGAAACGTAGAATAGTTTTCTCGCTTATGTGCCACATAGGTGCGAAGAAGATCATGTTATATCATGTCTGCTTTTGTTTTAGCCTCGTTGGGTATTTATTATCTTATATTTAACATCTTAAGAACAATTACTGAATCGATCTACACTTACTACTCTCATCATTTTGTTTTGCATTCTCTTCTTCTCAGTAACACATACGAAAAGGTGCAGGCCAACGCAAATCAGATTTGGAAATATAACCGATACCATCTGGTAATGGAATATGAGCAGAGGCCGGTCCTGGTACCACCTTTCATCATCGTCAATCACATCATATATGCGATCATGTTCTTGCATCGTTGTCTAAGAAACCGTTACCAACGAGGGGGCAATGGTCAAGGAAATTCTAATGACGGATCAAGTAAGAGTTTCCTTTGTAACGTGTTTAAGATAAATGTAAAACTCGTTTACACTTTTACTGTTGACTGCAATGAACACACTACACAATCTTCACAGCTTGGGCAGAACCTTATGTGTGTGTCCTCTGAGTGTGTGTGTGTCCTCCAGCATTTGTTACAAGATGACAGCAATTTCAAACTGCCATCAATTCACTCGGGAAATTTAGGGCTTCACACGCGTATCTCTTTCCGAATACGTTGGAACAAATGTTTCATCAGCATTCGAAGACACAATAGATATTCACAACGTCAGTTGAATTATGTCTCCTTAATCTGCAAAACTGTCTTCGCCCGCTAATTCCAGAGTGCAACTAAGCCGTGAAATGGAGGAGTGGCTTGTCCTTTTATACCGGTGCTTCCCGTTTAAGCCACACCATCGATACTATTAGACCTTACTTCATATCCTGTTACTATGCCTATAGGAGAACTGAACTACAATCCTAAAATGAGAGAATTGGAAGAGCGATGCGTGGATGACTTCCTCATAGAGAAAGATACACTGCTCCATACCAGTCAAGAAGAGAAAATCAAAGTCATCGGACAAAGGTATGGTAGACCACAATTTGCCACGTAGTGAGATAATTCAGCCGGTCATACTTTATTTGGCTAGGTTTAGACTTTACTTCTATCCTATTCTATTCTGTGACCCCACTCACCGGTGTTGGACGATTATATTTCTTGAGACACTTTTCCTTCCTGCTAGAAATTGTGAAATCAGCAAAAAAACGACTGGAACTGGTGATGATAACAATAACCGGAGAGTGCTCTGAGTGCTGAACACCATTCATAAACTGGTGTTAACTGCTGTAAGGACTCCTACCAGTGACTCTCTCAAGAAAGCTGGTTTACTAACTTTGAGTAACTGAATGCTAATGAACCGATGTCAACGGTAACTTGCTCCACATACGCGACGTATCAACACCATCGACAGATCTAGAACAGACCTGAAACAGCAAATTGAAATGAAAATTTGACCAACAATATACCAATAAGAACTAGACTGACTGTAGTCAGATCGAAACCCAGTTTGACCGAGTCTTCAGAATAGCGACCTTTAGATCGGACTACGTGTTCGAGATTGAGTACGAGTACGACTTTTGAATTTCAAATTCCAGAGCTCTTACCCCTTCGTGTTGTTTACCAGCGGAGAAGGGAGCTCCAGGAATGAGATGGGTATGTGACGTGAAAATGTAAGGCCTGCAAACTGGAACTGAAAACTCGTACCCGTACTCAAATCTTAAGTTCCCTAATCTCACCCTTCACTGACCAATCAGGGCAATAACCATAGACATACATACATAGCAACCATACCACCAACTGACGAGACACTCTGAACGCCGCACTACAATACACTAGATATGCTGATTCGAATATTTTGACGTCACAGAGTGGAAACAGTTTCTTCTCAACTTCAAGATCTGTACAAGGAGTCCGTCAGTCAGAACAAGGCTCTTCACAGTCAGCTCAGCAGAATGGATGAAGATCTTAAAAGTATTAAGAAACAAAACTCGAGCTCAATACTGCCTTCCATCTTCGGTGGAAATTGAACTCTCAGGTAAAATAGCAAACAGGTTAATTCTAGAAAAAAAACAACAATAACGGGTTTGAGCTGCTGATTGTTTTTGTGATGGTGGGTGGTTTGATCAGTGTGTTCTCCCTTTCCTTTTTTCGACTTGGTTTCTTATTATAACTTCAGAGAAAGGAAATGAGGACAAAGAAAGTTAAATTGTAATCAAACTATTTTAATTGAAGTTGAACGGCGCTCCACCCAAATATGCGTATCACATAGCGTCCAAACCGGATGAGAGAGGGCAGAGTCATGGAAAACTTGTAGGTGCAAGCTCCGAATCTGCACTACTATGGTACAAGCTATGATCCTGAAGAGCCTAGAACCTGGACATCTATATGTGTTAAATGTAAAAATGCTAGACTGTTGAATTGTCCTGTAACTTGTTGCTTTTAATCAGTTTTTGTTTCCTTATGTACCTTGTTAATTAATTAATTTGGGCCCACAGTAATTGGTTCTTACTGTTGTGGTGTCCCTGCCTGGTTTTGTAATTGTCTTCAATGTTTTTTATATACGTAACTCCCAGGCGAAGCAAACTAAATAAATAAATAAATAAATTTATGCCTGGCACTAATTCTTGTAGCTACATTGACAGGCTATATTAAAAAACCAACGCTATAATTGTAGTAAATAACGAGCTAGGAAACAGAAATCAAACAACAAATGAGTGAAAATGTGCCCAGCCGGGAATCAAACACATGTCTCCTGTTTACTGTTTACTTAATTACCACTGGGGCACTGAGACAACCACACTGCATGGTGAGCGGGTGTCAACTAGCTGGTGATCCAAAATGTTCTGTGAACTGCCGATCAGTAGGGCGAAGAATCGACGTGACCCTGCAAGAAAATGTGATGTCTGTTCAGAGCTCGCCACTTAAAGGCTTATTGACACCTGTCCAACGCTTTTCTTTCAACTAATTTATTCTTGTTTTTCACGTTGCCATGTTCCTACCAATAGTGTAGTTCCACCACTCTATCTCCATATATACCAAGTTCTGACGAAGGGCTAACGCTCGAAACGGCAGCTTTCAATCTCTTCACGGTGGTCAATTTACTTCATCAACTCAGTTGACAAATCCAAAGTTTTTACGTCACCGAACGAGTCGCCCAGAGAACGCACTCTCGCGGTATGCCATTCGGTGACGTCACATTCCACGTCAAGCCGAGTGAGCGGGAAGAAAACGCCTGGGTACTAGGCTGGGGTGGGGAGGGGGTGGGGGACCGCTACTCAGACCGCCCTCGGATCGCTCCGCTCGCCGATTCCTCTAAGCACTCATTCCTCTCTAAGGATCCTGTTGACAGACTATACCTTTAGGGAGCGTGTTTGTATTAATTATTTTGTTTTATAACCCAGCTGAGAGTCCCTTAATCTCGCACGCAGGTCTTCTAAGAACAAGAATTTCATAAACGAAAGATCTGGGTGCGAGATTAAGAGTAGCTTAGAAAAGCTTTCAAGCCCTTTTGTTGTCATTGTAGTCATAGTCTTTTTAAATGGAGAAAGGTAAAACAGTCAAGGCCGAATATCACGATCACTGAGTTTTTTTTTATCATTTATGTACAACCATTGCTCCTTTAGGCTGAAGAGGGTGCGTGCAATGTCAAATGGCTAGATGTCAGCGGTGTTACCAGCCTTTAAGCCAACCATTCATTTATCTTGCACAAGGTGGCCAAGTTACGAAAAGAATACTTTTGAATTGGGACCTTGTCAGCGACACGAAATACCCAGTGAATTAATTGTGATATATATTAAGATCAACATTTTGTTCTCAAATTATTTTTTAATGCCCGATATATATTTCTTAAAGCGTTGAAGTTCCGGGAAGTTTGATTTGTGAGTGCTATATATAGGGTCCACAAATGAACTGTGTGTTTGTTTTGTTAAGCACGAATCGAAAGAAGCGCAGGAACATCGCGTGGAGGACTCCAGCTCCCTGATTGCTTGGTAAACCTCCCTAGTGCATCCATAACTTGATAGTTGCACAGCCATGGCTGAGATACAACTGCACACCCTATGCGATTTTCTGCCTGATACCAGTTTACTCGTACAATGCTTGGGCAAGCCATTTAAAAAAGTTGAAAAACTTTCATCATCTGTTTTCTAGAAATTGCTCGTGTCAGTGTAACGTATTTAAAACCTTCATCATGAGAAGATAAGGTCTTCGTGTAGCTTGGAAAAATGAACTTAAAGAAAGTTTGTGAAAACATTCAACAAACAAAATGTTCTAGAGGTAATTATAAAATTTTCTGCAGTGGTCTCACACGCCGCATGGCGTCACATCGGCGCGTGTTCAAGCAGTAGGCATTCGCCAGCGTGCATTCAATTAGAGCACGTACTGTACTTAAGTATCGGCAAAAACCTCATACATAGAGCTATAGCCGCAAACTACTACAGAGGTCAGAAAACAATTCAACAAAACGATCTGTCGCCTAAAAAACTCAACAGCTATTTCCAGCGACTTGAACTGAAGTGGAGTATTCCTTTTCAACCACCACACATACGCATAAGTAGAGAACCTGGCTGTCTGGTTTTCAAACTGGGAGACAGCTATATACTTAGTTTGAACATGAGATTTGTTTTTTGTCTTTTTAGTTTGCGTGCTTATGGTCAGAATATTGTTCTGAAATTAGTTTTTAGTGATTATTCTTGTTTTATTTTCTAAGCTTCCCTTCAGGAGGTTGCTTTTCAAGCATACCTGTTACGAATACAGGTGTTAAATTTACTGTTAGGCTTCTTATATAAACGCCTTTCTCCGGTTAGATTGAAACTCGTCACGTGACACGCCTCAAAACCATGTCTCCCTAAAAGGTAACAAATCTGAGAAAATCTAATGGGAAACAACGCCCATCCCGATTTTTTTTTATTCCAATGTTATCAGGTCATGTACCCTAAGACCTCGGCTTGTTTGTATGCGCGTCTTGTTGACCGGATGTTCAATGAAATTCGGAATCAGTTGAAATACTTTCTAAAGTCATGAAGGTATTAAAAAAAAAACACGTCTAATAACTGGCGCCTGACTGGACGCAGACACCCAACTATTAAAGACAGGACTTCACGTTGATCTTGGCGAATGTTTTGGAAGATTCAATGATCTCGCCATTTTAAAGTTGTTCTGTTCCAGAATTCCCCTACACTCGCCTAAATCTGATCATGTGACATATTCATATGCAAGATATCCAAGGGGCAGCCTGTTAGATTTCAGATGCTTTATGAAAGCATTTAGTTGATTTCGGTGTTATCACCAATGTGTTCGTCCACATTGCGTCAACTACCTAGAGATCTAATGAAACTGCGAATGGCCAGTACTGACACATAGGCTTGCCCGCTGCCCCGGACCTCAGTTCTAATCCCTTGTAGGTGGGGTTGGGGGAGTTCTGGACTGTTCTCGTTGATTGGAAAGTTTAAACAACCTACAAATGATACGTTCGCATTTTTCTCTCTTCTTTCGTCAATACCAACTCCATAGCCGAGTTTCTACCCAATTCAACTGTACTTGTGTGCCATATAACTCAAGGTCTCGAGGGTGTTCGTTATATGACGAGTTCACTTTACGTAACTAAGTTTAAAATACCGTGTGTGATAAAAATAAGTTTGGAATAAAATTAACTTTTTGAGGGCCTGTGGCCAATGTCGTTGTTTTTGTTTCTTCTGTTCTTATGCCTTTAAATTTTATGTTGGCAAATACGCTATACCTATATACCTCTATTTCTGGTCACTTTGCTGAATGAAACGGCGTTGATATTGTGACGAGAAATAACCTGTGCATCACTCTTAGGGCTAAATTAAAACCTCTTGTAGATTTCGCTAGTGGTTGAGGGAATAAAACGAAGTGTGGAACGTATTTGGCTGAACTGCTTTCTTATATCCCGCAAATTTATTACTTAAAAACATTTTAAACTCCTGCACATTTCCATATCTTTTTCTCGCAAATTTTCTGCGGGGAGTCCACTGTATGAGTTGTATTTTGTAAAAGGCATTCTAAGCTCCCCATGGAGATATTCTCCTGGCTGAAGACGCAATCTTTCCTAGGTTTCAATACAAGCAATAACTCCTAGCGCGACTGACAACCAAACTTCTCAAGATCGCGTTACAAGCAATTGTTCCTGGAACGCACAACAATGCAGGTCAAGCGATCTTTCCAAGATTGCACTGCAAGCACAATCGTCCCTGTAGTGCACCACAACGCAAGTCAAGCAATCTCTCCTAGAATGCCTGCCAAGTAATTCTTTAAATGTTACATGACAATCTTTTTACTAGATTACATCGCAAGCCAGATCATGTACACTTTTTAAGATTACGTGAAGAGCCAAAGGAATGAGAGCATAGGAGGGTAGCGGTGTAACTGGTTCTAGCTTGCTTTCTTGTCGTCGGCTGGTTTCCAATTTGGATTAAAGTGCTTCTGTAATGGTTCCCACACTTTGTAGTAGTTATGGTCGACCTTCTGACAAGTTGAAAATGCAGGTGCTTTTCTATGTTTCATGTTCATTTTACTTAGTGAAAAACTATTTGAATATGAGCACGCCATTGTAATGAATTAACAGAAAGGTCACGCCAATAAAGTATTTCGTTTCCCATTCATTCATTGCCAGTGCTACCCTTTTTTCAGGCAAGTAATAAATTACTGGAGAAGAGCATCCAAAAGAAACAATTTTCTGGTCGAGGTACAGGGGATTTAAGATAGTCGGGGTTCGAGATAGATGTAAAATTGTTCAGACGCCGTACTCTAGTTCCAAAGGTTTTTCTTTCTCTCTCTCAAACCAAACTGAGCCGCGAAGCAGGGACAACGAGCTGCGAGACCCACTTTTGCATAGTCTATATTGCCTTGTCCCACAGGACAGAAGCGAATTCCCCCAACTACATCCCTCTCCTAACTCAATCAATGTTCCTGCCCAATGTTTTGGAAATGGTCCAGCTAGCAAAGCGACATTGAAAGGTGGGGAGGGGTGGTGGTGAAAGCAAAAACCAGTGTCTCATCTTTTTTTCTTACTAATTGTGGCTTCTACTATACATGGACATCATAGGAAATTATGGCACTCAACAGTTTCAATTGAATGGCTTTATATTTCACATCATTTTTATTAATCTTTTCCTTCTGGTTTTGACGCAATTTTGATGCTTTTCTTACGTTTTGGGAGAAATCGAGAAATTCAAGATGGCGGATCGGAGTTGGTGGCTGTTCGGAAATCACCACACACGCGTAATTCTGACATCAAATAACAGTATCATCCCGTTAAGCAAAGCTAGAAAGAGATATTGTTGGATACACTGCGTACCCATCAAGTTTCATTGTCATAGCTTTAATGCTCTTAATAGTTATTGTGTGTGTGCGTGTGGGGGGGGGGGGGATCCAGAAACACAGGGTCTCCGTCGGGTAAAAGCCACACGATACATACCATGGTTCCATCAGCCACTCGCTGGGGTTTTAACTCGGCTTGTGACGCCTTCTCAAAACAATCCTTATCAGGTCCATGAGGAGTCATCATGCTGTGTAGACTACCACCCCCTGGGGCAAATCCTTCTTCTTGCAGGGCGACATCAAGGAATAAAAATTAACATCCTCAGACAGATTCCCCCAACTAGTCTTCATAATTTCGCATGAATGGCCACAGTAACCGGAGAGGGGGTGGGGGGATGGTGGTATAGTGGTTAACACATGAGGCTTTCAATGGAACTTTCGATCCCACGATCGGAGGGTTGTTGGTTGAAGGGTTTGTCTCTGCCTTGCGTCGTGTTGTTTCCTTGGACAAGAACCTTTTCTTCAAACCTTTACTTCCTCTCTCCACTTACAGGTGCAGGTGTGCCATATACACCTTGTTTGGTGTTTTGGTAGATAATACGCATGGATATTTTGCGAGTTGCGTAGTATCTTACAGAACCCTGCGGGGGCGAGGAAAAATGCGGGCAATGAGTAAAATGTCCGCGCATATTATCGACCAAAACACTCAATAAGTGGTTTATTATTCCACTGCATTTGTTTTTGCTTCGGCCTCCTTCAGCAAAAATCTGGTCAAACCACCATTGTACATATTTTGTGCGTTCTCCTGCCCTTATACGTTACAATGACTTAACAGTGGAATAATAAAAATGGGTATTGGCAACAAAATGCCAGTGTCACTTCGGATTTGGACTCCCCGCGAATTTGACCCCCCCGGTCCAAATCCTCTCTCTCGCGAATTTGGACCCCCTTATTAAGGCAATAATTTCCTTTGCGATAGCACGTTTTTGGAACGAGGCCATCAGTCTCTCGGTATGTTTTTGGAACGATCGGCAGTTTTGCCGAAAGCATAGTCCAATCCCCCTCCACTATGCCTAGAGGCCAAGTAATAAGAGACACTTGACACCACAGCATACGCATAACGAATATTTAACATCACACCTTTGCTTCATATTTACCATGAATCAATCCCATAAACTCACTCATACAGTTCCCTGTTTAAAAACATCAATGCAAAGTAGGAAACAACACTTACTTTTAATTTGAAATATAGCTATCTGAAAAAATATTAAATTAATAAATTACGACTGAGCAGCACTGTGAGAACAAAACCAGTATTCGAATTGATCACCCCTGGGCATGGTCCACGAACACAAAATTGAAATAACAATGGAACATGGCAACAACCAAATCAGAAATCAGAACTGGAGGAAGGTAACATAAAGGAGCCTATAATGAGAACCTTTGTACGACAAGAACAACACTCTCAGTTATTGACTATAATTTTAACCTGCGATCAGGCCGAATTTTAGCATCGCTGTCATATTCTCTTACGTTGGTCGCTCGCTAAAATAGGGCCTGATACAATCTCTCACAGGAGTCGTGTCGGCGGCCAAATTTTGGCCGCGGGAATCTCGCAATCTGGTTGGCCCTTTAACAATAGAGCTGTCAACGGAAGTAAATTGTCTACGAGTCTCGCTCACAATTTCGATCCGACCGCCATCGCCAAGGAACAACCAAGGAACAAGTCTTCCGAAGTAAAATATGTTGCTCTAATAAATTCTCGTCGTTCTAGGAGAATTGTCATCATTTCTTTCTCTCCTGAGAATGGCGTTCGGTTTGATGTAAGCTGTCTCTCACCTGGAGCAGAGAAGTACAGCAACAGTGAAGTATTAGTGAAGTATGTATTCCATCTTATCGCATCGTGTCTCGGAATTTTCATTTGACACTTTCAGCTAGTATTGATAACATGAACAGAGTAGTGGTTGTTTCCGCGTTTTACGAAACAAAACGAACAGCAGACGAACAAGTATCTTTTGCCAAGAATGATCAACAAGTCAACCGATAATTCGGTAAACTTAACGGTAAACTTAACGGTAAACTGATGTTTGGCGAGAACCGCAATCAAGTCGCAATAACGATTTTCAGTTTATTCATTCACTGTTTAATACTTGCGCCGTTTTATTGATCTTTGACATTGACATCAAAGGATCTGACTAGTTTTATAATAAATTTTCTTCGTTTTAAAATCGCTGCTGTTTAGAGATAAAATTCGCTGCTAATCTCAAATGTTTATCACTTCTGGAACTAAATTAAATTACAAAATACTCCTTTGTTTATAAACGGTTTTGTTTATATCTTTATTCTAAAGAATGAAACTGAAGGTATTTCTCTTAATTGCCCAAGGTTTTTTTACGCAGAAAGTCGGTGACAAATGCGAAGAGAATATTTCCGGATACCACCTGAAATGGGAAAGGATTCAAGCATGCAGCATATCTTGGTACATGACAACCTCGTCGTGTTTTGAATTTTCGCTCAGTTTCAGCTCAGACAGAGCAACCATGTACAATACCGGAACCTTCAAGTTAGCAATCGTGTAAATTTGAGTGCTTGTGTCTAGAAGATATATCGTAGCCTAAGATTTTCTTATTTTGCCGACATTTGCGTGACTTTTTGCGAGTTGCCGTTATGTGAAATTTGCATACCGAGGATCGTGCAAGCAGAAGAAATTTTGATTGGCTGTTTTGTTGAATGTCAATCAATCAAAAAAGTGAGCGGTAGACGTTCCGTAGAAGAATTGTATCAGGCTCTATTTTTCGTTTCGCCCGTCCCGCCTGAATGTTTCACCGAGCGAAACGAAAAAAGAGCCTGATCGCAGGTTACTATAATTTGAGCTATTCTTATTCTGGTTTGCGAGAGGAAGTTCTTAAAATAGTGAGGAATTTTGACTCAAACCTTTGTCCAGTGAACAGTCAATTGCACTAGTGCTTATCCATACTAAGAAAACTCCAATTAAAGGCATGCTATTAATTATTATTGCCTATCATGGGAAAGCCATACAATCTGTTCATTCTGACTACCCACTAGACTGCAGCCAATTCATAATAATTATTATGCTATGATACGATTACAGCAGAATGATCAGAATTCTATTCCATTTATTTCAACAACAGAAGACACAAATCTCCTACACATCTAAAACTAGAATACAGGAAATTCCCATGTGGTACAGCTGTACACACTTACTGTGATAATAAGGTGGCCTGAAAGTATTTTCAGCAACACCTCCATCTCGGTGGAAATATGTATAGCAAAGTCTGCTATAGCAATTCCTGGTTTTAAGCTGGGACACATTAACACAGTGAATATTGAAGGGTCCTAGAATGCAACAAGATAAATAGTGTACATGAAAGAGACAAGAATTAAAATTATCAATCTTGATTGCAATTTAAATAAATGCATTTTCAAAACTCGCTATTTTCATGTGCCATACAAAACACGACAAAATATCTCCACACAAGCATCCCTCAAAATGCCTATTTAGAGGGGAGTTTGTGGATATGAGGCTTTTATTACACAGTGGGCATCTAACAGGTCATTGACAGTATGGTTAAGTTTCACATGTCTAGCTTACACTGTAGATGTGAGACAGCTTTTGTGAAGACTTGATGTTACTCCTTAAGATGTACCATGTTGTGCATAAGGGTCAGGTGTTTCAGTGATCCAGAGGACTTTGACAGGGTGGGGTCAGTGGCCCCCACCCAACTGCTAAATTAACTGAAGGTATGTTTATGTTTATGTTTATTTAGCTTCGCCATGTACAACAGGAACAGGAAAAAAAGACGATTAAATAAGAACCATAGAGAGCAAATAATGGCAGGGGAGCCACTACAGCAAAAGCCAATTAGTTCAACCTGCCAGAGACCAAAGCCATAGCTGGCAAACTCAGCACTAGGACTGCCATAAAACTTAATAGGCAGGCAATAACACTTACACAGTGGTCAAAGGAAACTGTATTGACAACATTAAAGCAGCTTCATACTTGTATGGGGCGTAGTTACTATGCCAAGCCACGACATCAAATGGAGAGCAACCCTGAAAAAATAACAGGGAGTGAATTACAATTATACAAGAGTGTAATTGTAGTAGGTATCTAAGCGATATGAGGAGTACAGTCAGCACTTTTGGTCCGAAATAACATAAAATCCCAGGTGGTTAAAGGTGAAACTGTTCTTGAAACCCTAAAGGTCAACACACACAAGGAAGCTAGTCACAGCGACATGTTGCAGGAACTTATAAATTCCTTCCACAAGTTGCATGCACAGCCACACAAAGGGACTAGTCACATGGACTTGTACCAGGGAGAAGTCTCCTGTAGTGTTTACACAAGGGCACTGGTCACTGGGACAGCCAACTTGCGTTTTGATTGGTTGCTTTTAAATTTTGTTTGGTCACAGGGACAAGTTCCATGAACAGTACAATAATTTTCACTAGCTTGTCCTTGTGTGGCTGTAGGCATTGTTGCGAAGACTTGTCCTTTCAAACTGTGGTTATCTCCTCAGGTGTGTAATTATTACACACCTGAGGAGATAACCACAGTTTGAAAGGACAAGTCTTTGCAACAATGCCTACAGCCACACAAGGACAAGCTAGTGAAAATTTGTGGACAAGTCGCAGGGAACAAGTTACAGTACCTGAGACTTTTTTATGGAAATGGGTAGTTTACATGTAGGGACTTGGTGCCTGGAACTAGTCTCATGGACTATTGTGTGCCAACCATTATGAAACATAGGCACGCATAGCGTGCGTGAGCTATTTTGTAGCTGTCAATGAGAGGTATGGAAATGGTTATTGAATGAACGTGCGTGTGCCAAGGTACACTATTGTGACGTTGTTTATTTGAGTAGCGTTGAACATTCGAAAAGTATTGGTTCTTAGACGGAGTTTACCTTATAAGTGGAGCTGTGTCCGATATTGTGCAACCTCGTTCCCAGGGCGTTTTACAGATTTGAGGGTGATCAAAGATCAATGTTTGAGTTTATGTTAGTGGTTTCGAATTCATATACGTCATTGATCAATACAAGGTACGCTAATGCGTACAAGTGTGGCTCCAAATTACGAGAAAACAAGAAGAAAGTGAGATAAAATCTGTAAAATATCTCACAACAGTGTGAATATGGGACAAACGAAGTAATACAAAACAGTCCTTTCTGAAGCTCACTCTCAGATGTTTCTCGGAAGCTCAATGGATTGTAATTTAATTTTGTGGCTTTCTATTATAAAGATTATTTTTCCATGGACAAATATTTTGGATCTAGTAGGAAGGGTAACTTGTCACAAAAATTAATTATGTAATGTTTGAACCAGAAGAGAATAGCCGATCTTGAAAGTCACGCACGTCTTCTTCTTGCGTGACATCATGCTTGACGAATGTGGCAATTCCCGAATCCAGACAAATATACAAAACTGAATGCAAGGCTGGCACCACGGCAAAGGGCTGATTTATTTAAGGCCAATATTTCGGCTAACAAAATTAGCCTTCCTCAAGGTCAGAGCTATAGAGAAGGAAAATGCTATAACGGCTCCAAAAATTTGAATTTTAAAATACACAAATGGTTAATGATTAACTAGTTTAGAAATAAACAAACAAAATGTATATATATAATAATAATATAAAAAACAAAAAATAATTATAATGAAAAAAAATTTCCCAGATAACATGGTATACGGTTTATTTACGCGTCGTGTGGACCTCTGCGTTCAAAGGTTACCAGACAAATGTATAAATAAGCTCTGTTTTATTTTCCACATTATTTCACAGGACTTACATTTTGGAACACACGGCTAAAATCGAGTAATAAGCGTGCCTTGTTAGAAAAGATCATGCCATCGTGTGACTTGTGCAAATCTTGCGTGACTAGTCACATAGCAAACTGTCAAAAAAGCCTGAAACAACGCACGTGCTGACATACCGTATGGCACTAATTTTTCCGGATTCAAATTTTTGGGATTTTCGCGGTTTTCTCACGATCCGCAAAAAAAGTTCCCGCGAAAAAAATATAATTCCCGCAAAAATTATTCCATTGTCGAAATTTATATACAAACATCGCCTTTTACATGTGATGTAATATTATGTTGGTGCCCATTTACTTAAACCGTCTCTTTCGTTCAAAAGTAAAACGAAATTAGAAGCAAAAGATTCAGAAATAAAACGATGAAATTGAAGTCGGTACATTACAAGTATTAAGCTGTTAAAAGCTTAAAGAAAAGGATCGTCTGAAGGTACTCCATTGATTAACTGACTTAACGTGTTTTACATCTGCATGTTGTTGACCGGCATTCGATTGTTTATACTCAAAAAACGAGAATGTTATAATTCCAAATAGAAGGCGGCTTCCGGATAATCGCAAAAATTAATTCCAAGGAAGAATAAACAGTTTCCCCAATCGGAAAAATCAGTCCCGCAAAACACACAAAAAATTCGCCATTCGCAAAATTAAACTCCTGCAAAAATATTGGTGCCACACGGTAGTGGTCTCAGCTTCGCTGAAGCCACACAAAAATCAGTGGTTGTGTTCAGCGAATAAATTTTGCTTTGATGAGCGTTTTGATGTGAAAGTAAGATGCAAAATTGGGTGAAAATAATATTAAGGGATGTTTTGTTATGTAGAGAGGGGGTAATGGGCGAAGGAATCGTTGGAATTTTAAATGAGCGAATTCGAGAATAATGGAGTGGTTCGCCTGTGTGGTAAACAACGTGAATTTTATCACGTGGAGTACATGTGATCAAGTCAAGGGAAAATTTTGCTTTAATAGCTCTGGGGGGGGGGGGGGAGGGATTTTATCGCACGGCCAGACAGTCATGTGATAATGTTTAGTGTGGGTCGTTTCACGTGTAAAGAAGGTGTTATGTTGATTGAGCGTGAGATCAGGTTACTGTTTTGTGTAAACAAGTGGTGTTTTGTCACGTACAAACATGTGATGAGACAAAGTTCAATGGCGAGTCACGAGACTTTCATGAGACTGTCATATGTTCGTTTTCGGCGCTTTTTTTGGCTTTCGTGGCAGCTAGAGTTGTGCAACAAAGGGAGAAACTTAAAAGGAAGCGGGGAATGAGTAAATTGATGGGTTTTTGTAATCTGAAAAAATGATAACCGATTTTTTTTGTCTTCAAAACTGTGAAACGAATCTTGCGTGGAGCTGTTGCGTTTTTGTCTTCGTATTGGAGGTGATAATTGTTTTAATTTCATTTGATTGTTGTGCTGATCTTTCCGCTCAAACTTTGTACAAACAATCCCGCTACCGCCACGCAGCCTAACGAGAAACCCATTTCTCTGGTAAGGCGCCTCTAACTTTGCGCTTAGCTAGTCGCACCTACAAGTAACGCTTATACCACCCATACAATCGTTTTCCTTGTCGACCTTGTGCCTTTGACGGACCTAGTGATCGAGTGGCACGGGCATTAATTTTAAAACCTACCAAAAGGTGCGAACAATAATTCGTTTTAGTTCGAAATTCACGATTCTGCCCTTTCTATACCTCCAAGCTCTCTACCATCTATTTACCATCATTTGCTATAGGACATCCCTGCACAGAAGTTATTTCTCACACTCTAAAGTTGAACCATATAACTCCAAACGCAAGTTATGCGCATGCGTACAAAGGATTTGTTCCAATTCTCATCTACCAAAACAAACGAAGCTGACAAATATTTCCTAGACCGAACATCATAAATATCAGATAACCCACGAATTATTTACTAGAACTTGCTTCCGCTCACGTGTATAAACCAGGTTTGTGCTGACGATTCGTTTTTTAAGGAAGTCTGCCACAAGGAAGCCAGCCATTTCTGTTTGATATATAAATATCCAACGTCAAGCAGATGAAATCCGGACACTTTCGTCGTGTCGCTTTAGTAGCGGAATTTTCCGTGTGTTCTCATCTGCATTTTTGTTCCCGCCCCGACAACTAGCCTTTCGATAAAATTCGACAGTCATCGGGAATACTGAACATGGTCCACCCAAAAACCAACCAAAGAACCAACCTTCCCAGAAACTTGAGGCTGCATGCCGACTATGAGGCTATTTTGCAGACAAAATAGCTCAAAAATGGAGAGAGCTGTGAATTTGCACAATAATATTGAGGCTGAAGAGTTGGAACATTAACAACACCTGAACAGCTTTGAAGAGTTTTCCTTGGTATTTACTGATCACTGTGAAACCAGAGGGCACATCCTTGTCCTCAAAGCAGGCCACTGGTGTCAGAAAGTCCCGGGGATTTGCCAGTCCATTAGCACCTACATATATTAACATTAAGACAAACTTGTGAGAACATACTAGTAGCTGTAGCATTCAATAAATTTGAAAAAAGTATATAACCAAAAAAACTTGACACGAGAAGTAATGTTTTACTATACAAGAAGATGAGGCCTCTAAATGAATTTACACTATTATGATAGGGTGCAAAGTGAATGTTTTTAGCTATGGCATCTCATTATTAATAGTGTAAAATTTTGTTTATTTGTAATTATTACGGTCCATCCGAGAAAAGATGTGAGCTATGAATGTCATTGTCTACATGTAATGTTGCTCCACACAGCACTAATTATACCACTGAAATATAAGAGAATTAATACTACAGATCACGTTTATGTACTGAAGTGAACCCAATAATTTCCTATTGAGTATTGCCCTATAAAGGAAATGTGAACCACTAAAGGTAATGAAAATCTCTTCAGCTCAAAGCAGGGCTCGAAATTTATGGTTGCAAATGTGCAATTTACAACTGGTTTGAGGACTTTTGCTCCTAAAAAAAACAACTTAGGAGCAAATTTGCTCTGTCAACTTTTGGCCCATTTTCACAATAAATACCTTTTCTGCTCCTTGTTAGACCCAATTTACTCCTAAAATTTTGATCCTAGGAGCAGAATTGCTCCTGGGAAGAAAAATTTAATTTTGAGGCCTGGCTCAAAGTGGCATTCAAACCAGTGAGCTCAGGATTTTGATTATCCATGCTTCACCATCTGAATTACAGACCACTGGTGCATCGCGGGAATACATGAGTATCACTAATAATTGAACATGTACATTGTCTGTCTCTTGTAGGTACATGTAGCTTAAGATGATTGAGGAATGCCAGGCCAGGCCCCTTTTTGCATTGGAACTTTCTGTTAACAGTTTTCAACTTAGATTTATCAATCATTTGTATACAACAATTTTACCTATCAGTCCAAGATTTGGCAGAACAAAGTGTGCATCAAACACTTCCAGAATGTAACCTCTTGATGGTTCACTAATATCCACTGAGAACCTTATTCCTTGCTGCAAATGAAATGAGTCACCAAAATTTAACATTGTTGTAAATTACTGTATAACTGAAGTCCGTCTAATCAGCCATCAGTTGATGTTTTTCGAGTACTTTTAGCCATAAGTGGATGAACAAATAATAAATAAAATTAAAATTAGTCTGACAATAATTAGTTCTGTTGGACTTAATACACAGGTTCTATTTAAGGCCAGAGTAGAAGTATGAAGGTTACATGACATGATATTATGTTATAAGAGACCTACTATCTGTCATTTACCTGAATAACACATGTTTCATTTGGTTTCACTTCCATTTTGCCAAGCTCAGTTGTGATCATCAAAACATCCTTCTGGGGTACTGCAACAAACAAATTTAAAGTGATCAGAAACAATAAATTCAAATATGTTGTTTAGTAAAAAAAAAGTACAAAAGAGAAATATTTCTCAAATTTTAAAATGTTTCGCCATAAAAAAAAATGATATAAAATATTTTGTTTTTGTTTGTTTCCGGTTTTTTCTTTTTCCTTTTTTTTTTTTGCAGCTTTTTTGTTGTTGTTGTTGAACATCGCTGTGTTGTTATACATGTATTATACTGTTCTTGGAGGTATCTTTTTTTTGGAGGTAACACCAATTGATCATGTGAATTTGCTTTGAGTCCTGACTATAGGCATTTAAAGTAAGTAGTCATAATGCTCCTGCCTATCTTTCTGTTGGCCAAAAAAGCTTCTCTTGGCATAATTATCTCAGTCAATTCTGAAATTGAAAATGGCCTTGCAATGATCGGTGGCATGTAACTGTGTCCCAAATGCAAGGTATCATGCACTACAAACCCTTTCAAAGTATTTCATAAAATGTATGCCAGTTTACTGTGTGTTCAGTTCAAGTGAATTGATGGCAGGTCAGATCACTGTTTTAGCATTGCTTTGACAAATTCAAGACTTTGCAAAACAACGACACCAAGCCCAAAACTATTTGACTGCTTAGAGCCCACAATGGGTTTGGCAAAAAAAAAAAAAAAAGAGAGAGAATGGGGGCTCCAAGATGGAGTCCCTTAAACAACAAGCCAGCAAGACCTGTGAAATTTGACTAAAATGTTATGAGACCTGCATTATATTTTATTAAAACACCAAATGGACTGGAACAACAAAATGTTTTGTTACAAAAACATATTTCTTGCTTTGGTTATAACAGAGAATGAAACTGATTGCTTTCGAAGAATTTAAAAAAAAAACTTGCCTATCAGGAAGTCTCCATTAGAGTTATAGATACACCTGAAAAGGCAGTAAGAGCCATTCAAATAATTACATTAAGAGCTTTTAACTTCTACTGAACAGCTTCATGTAGCTCAAACTGCAGGGGATTAACACCAGTTTCTGAAGCACAAAGCAACTAGGAGCATTAGAGAATAGCTCTCCTCCCTGGGTGGGACAAAGCACCATGACAGAGTTCCCCCCCCCCCCCACACCAGAATTTTGTTTGTTTTTTTTCTAACAGTTTGCTGGCACCCATTTTGATTTGTACAGCCCTGATGGAGAGCAACAAAGTGCAGTAAAGTTTTTTTGTTAATGGAAGTATATGATTATACATGCGCATCACAGCAGAACAGCTTAAATCCAGGTGTGAACTGTTGACCAAACGTCTGAACTTCTTCATTCAAAATAATGTGCTGCTGCTTCTTATGATGATAATGATGATGAGGATTGATGATGGCGACAATGATGATGATGATAACTTAATAACATTTTATAATTATAATTAATTAATAGTCCACATGCTCATCACACAAATTATATCTAAAAGTGGTTTTCAGGATACCTACGAATATCATTGTACGGACATAAGTTTAGTTTACAACTACATCTACTGGTAGAGATATTTCATTCCAGCCACATACTTACCGTATTTACCCGCGTATAGGCCGCACCCGCGTATAGGCCGCACCCGCGTATAGGCCGCACCCGCGTATAGGCCGCACCCCAAACTTGTGACCTAATCTTGGGGAAAAATAATTTCTTAACTATACAAGAAGAGGAATCGAGTTTCGAGTCGAGAAACTAATGAGCTTGTCGCTTGAGTGATCTAGTGAGAAATGAATTGGACAAACAGACTGAACTTGATCGCGAGCGTTATTGTTTACAGATCCAGCAAGTGTGTCGAAAAATGAGGTGCAAGCGTCGCTGTTTTGTGCGATCAAATAACCTTCATAGAAATGTCACAGCCAAACACGGACTGCAATTCCATGCCTTGAACGAGGATCACCAGCACCACAGATTGTGTGCAATCCCTTGAAAACAAATCAGCAGAAAATAATTCAAAATATTTTCACATTTTATTATAACTTGTTTTTTGTTAATTTACTTAATATAATACATGTAGCTCTTGTCATTTGAAATAATTTACAAAAGTATTATTAATCATTAATAATTTATTAACCAATAATAATAATTTTTTATTTAACATATTTTTAAGACCGACAATAAAATATTAACTGATATCAAATAACAATTCAAATTTGAAAATACTTTTGTGAAGTCAATGTTGCTGCCTTCGGTAGGGATGTCAAAAGGTTTCCACCGCATCTGAAGTAAAGAGAGGAAGTTGCTGTTAGTGCCAGATGCTGCAAGTTTGAGGACGGTCACAAATTCAAATCCCATCTGACCATCTTAACCCTACAGAAAAAACAGCTGAAAACTTCCATAAAGCATCACACATAGACAAACAACCACAGCAACTTTTTAATTGATTGCTCAATTGCTATAGAGAGCTCAATTACTCATTAGTTCATATACTCTGGTCCCATACTCTGAGCAGTGTGATTTCAGTAGGGATATTTTCCAGGTATTACTACTACATATTAATCAAATAAACAGCATTTACTTCCTCTTCCACTGATACCAATCATATCCACATCAGTTGATGACCAATATCGACCCATACCAGGCAACATCAATCCAATATCAAACCACAAAAATTAACATCAACTTAGACTGATATCAGTTGGTATAGGCAATTGCAGGGCTGAGAGCATAACCATCTTATGTGGACATTTAGGCCGCCGTTTCATTTTTTGCTCCAAACTGCTTCACTTGTTGCATGGGGCCTTCATTTCATTCAAAGAACACCACCCAAAATTTTTTTCCTCTGATTTGCTCCGAAGTAGACTGAGCGGAAGGGTGCAGCTAGCAGATGGCCGCACATGTGTTACGTGTTCATGCAGGGGTCCTGTGTGAATGATGCGTAAATCAGAGAAAAAAAAACTTCGGGCAGTGTTTTCTCAGGCCTTCTGACAGGGTGCGGGAGAAAAATTAAAATTGTGCGGGATTTTGGAGGCAAATTGTGCGGGAAAAAACGTCGATTGTGCGGGGAATTGTGCGGGATTGCGTAATCTTGTGACCAGTGTTCTAGCCAGACCCGACAGGGAGGAAATTCTGTATAAATGAAAAATGCGACTAAATTTCTTTCTTTGGCGATAGAAATATACCCAGCAGTTGCCAATTTGTGGCTTTTTTTTCTCTTACCAAAGCGTACTGAGTTTGACTCAAAATTGTGTCTGTATAAACAAAATCACATTGCGTGACACACACGATAAACTCGATCGTTTAGCAAAATAAAACTTCGGTATAAAATATTTCCGATCTCAACGAGTTCCTTTATAACAAAAATCCCTGCAGTTTGCTGTCTTAAATTAATAATATGTAGTGTGAATAATTCCCCGTAAAGGTTCACAAATTCTTCGAAGTTAGCCGCAAAAACACAACCCGACATGTATGCAAATTGCGTGCTAAATGTAATTTGGTAGTGTTTGATGGCATGTTTGTTTTTCTCAACAACTTACCAAGTAGATCGTAAAACTTGCATTTCGTGAATGAAAATGCCTTTCACGTGAATGACTGAAAAATCAAATCTAGTATGCAGATCAGTTTATGATTTTCTTCTGACGACCGAAGTTTAACGATTCAGTTTCTTTGTCAATTCGCAAATTCGATCAGTGCTTTGCGAAAATAATTCAGAAGCAGTGACAGTCATTTCGGCGCCACGGTTCATTTCTTCGGTATTTCTTCTTTGTTCTCGACATACTATTTTACTGAACGAGGAAGCGATACGCTCGAAAACAAAATCCGATTACTGAAGTTGACTATCGACTAAAAGTAGTTCGAACTGACACTAGTGCCGAGGCCGCGCAGAGTGACGAAAGAACGCCTTGCGTTTTATATCCGCTTGAGCGATCGAGGAAATCGAGGGATTTCTCGATTGTTTTGGAAGGTAAATAGCCTGGAAATAGCCTAAAAAGTTTTTAGGAATCTTGGTAATCAATAGGAGACCTGATTTAATTAAATATTTCAGCAAATCTTTCAGTATTGTGCGGGATTTTGCGGGGTTTTGGGAATTGTGCGTTATTGTGCGGGTTTGACCAAATTGTGCGGTCCCGCACCCGCGCACCCTGTCAGAAGGCCTGTTTTCTAAGTGAACTGAAGTTCCCATACAAAAATTGAAGCAGATGGCAAGAGTCCACTGTTTCCATAAATAAACCAGTGTCTACTTAAGAGTAATGCACTTAGATATGGTGTGTTCCTTTTTCCTTGTATGGTAAAAAAGATGCAGAAGTTGAATGATAAATAATCAAAACCACTTGCTGTCTGCTTGCACAGTACAGTTTTAAAAAAACGTAAATTAGCATACAGTGTAGTATTCATTAAAAGAGGCTTTAATGATGGGTGGAAAAAAAAGTCATCATGACAAAAAGTAAAAAAAAAAATATCAATCTCTACAGATTTACATACTGAACTTTGTGAGTGTACTTGCATTTCCTGTCTACTATGTAAACTTACAGTACCGCTTGAAAGTATTGGTGCATTTTCCGAGATACTGCCGCGGTGGAATCGCAGTTTGTATCTCCGCTTTGACCTCGGGAAAACCTCGTCTAACTTCTTTGAAAACTCCGGTTTTGCCTCGGTTTTTTGCGGTCAAAAATACCGCGGTAAAGAATAGGACACGGTGGTGTTTGAATAGCCTTTTGTTTCCTTTGTTTCAAAGATTAATCAACTTCAATAAGCGAGACGTCGCGCGCCGATGATTTTATGATGTGACACATTTCGCATTTGATTTTTGCTTTTACCGTGATTCACAAAACCTTGACTTCTGAGTACTTTTGAGAACGCTGACGTTAGCCAAAGAAAGAAAATGGAAACTCGTGTCATTTGAAACAGCTAGAAGAAACAAAACGGATATCATAGAGATAGAATTATTGCATTACATACCGCCTGACGTTCATTGAAAAAGGTCAGATTTCACCCGGTATGCAAATTTGATGCGCTTTTGAACTGAAAGAGGGGAGAGGAACGGGCAGGTAAATATCTCATTTCCCTATTTTTTAACTCATTTTTCTCCCTCCTCCCTAATTTTTTTGGCCGTTTTTCCCTCCTCCCTGATTTTTCACCTTTCTCCCTGATTAGTGCTTTAACGGGTTAATATGACGTAACACTACACTTGCAGTCTAAACTTCTTTCAATATTATCACTTTACTAAAAGAACTTTGTGCTCTTTGAAGACTTTGAATACCTACAGACTACTAGATTTAACATCTAGTACCAGCTTACTTTGGTAGTACGTAAAATGACAGGCCAAACACGACTCCCGCTAGTCGCTTAAGTTATTCTAGCCTTCAAAATGGAGCTTTCTGAGTACCTTCGCGACAGCTTTGTCCCTTTGATCAAGATCTGAAGGTGACACAACTGTGTCGGTAAATTGTGTGGTTGACCTTTTGATCAAGAGAAGCGCGAAAATCTTGTAACAAGAGACCATTCATAATACCGCAAACACCTGAGCTTACGGGCTCAAAATAGTCTTGGATACCCGGGGTCTACCCAGTCTTCTCTCGATATAATTGTTTAGCGGGTCCTAGCGAGGAACAGATCCGTACAGTTTCTTGTATTACGATCTATTCAGTAAGGCTTTAAAGACTCATGTCACGTTTTTTAAGACATAATCTCCCTTCTCCCTTTTCACGCTGGTTCTCCCGTCTCCCTATTTTTTCGCGTCCTTTCTCCCTCCTCCTCCTATTTTTTGGGCCGTTTCTCCCTCCTCCCTAAACCGTTCCTCTCCCCTCCTGAAACTAACTTCGGCTTATATATCGCTATTTCTTACAAATTCTTTTACAGTTGGCATTGACTTTGAGTTTCAACACGCGTTTCATTTACTATTACAATTATCATCAGTATCATCGAAGGATTCAGTTTGCGGAGGATCTAGAAAGGTTCCATTTGCTCCCACATCGCTCGCACAATTTATTTTGAGACTCACAGTATGCAAATTCAAATTCAGTGCAATGCTATTTTACTCTAATTCTCTTTCTAACATCATAACTTTCGCTTTTTAGTTTATGTCGCATTGAACAGTTTCGCTTTTGACGGCATGTTTGAGTATGGCAAAGGTATATTTCAATTCTGAAAATTTTAGCTTACGTCGCATTCGCGATTCGGCACGCAAATTATTCATGCAACGCTTGGCACCAAATAGTCATGTGTTTGCCGACTATAAAAACTGTTTTTTAAAATAAAGAACATGTTTTACTTTACTACTGAACGTGTCAGCTTCTGTTCATTCGCTCGAAGTTTGCTTGCGGCTGCCCGACAATCCATTCTATTGTGATGGTGCATGATTGTGGCACCTAGTCCCGCCGTCTTGCAAAGTCTGAAACGAGAACCTCTCGTGTTGTATCGCACGGACTACCGACTTGCTCGAAAAACAATTAAATACATCGGCTTGCTCTTGTCTCTCCTTAAACGATCTAATAACAATAAAACACGATCTTCAAAGTTCTTTATTTACAATTGCACTCGGTGATAAAAACACGCAACGACAAGCCGGCGTGACAGCACACGATCGGGTCCGAAATCGGTTTTATCACGAAATCACACTGTGAAATCATACTGCTAACCTTTTGTCTATTTGCTCCTTTGAGAATATTAGTGAGATAAAGTATAAACAATGCCAAAACAATAGAAATTAGTCACTATTGTTTGGTTACCGAGGCACTGCCGCGTCAAGTCAGCCGCGGTGTTCGGTCGCTTTCGTCCTTACCGAGGTTGCGGTTTTCGTCCCACTGCGGCAAATTCGAGGAAAACAAAATGGCAGCGGATGAGGTTTCGCCGCGTGCTTATGTACCAATACTTTCGAGGGGTACTGTACATTAAAATTAATACTTCGTACTTTGTAATTAATCGTGACATGAATTTAATTACACACTTCATACTTGTGCGATTTGTCACTCGCCTTAAGAGTACAACTTGTTGAACATTGCGTTATCAAGCCAGTTATGAACGGGCTGTTTACGCAAATTAACACTTTTAAGGCCAGGCGTTCAGAACTTTCGATTTGCCTTCAGTCATCACCGTGCAAGCTAATACAGTATGTGTATATTGAATAATTGATTTACTGTAGAAGAATCGATCATTGCTTTTCAGCAGCTGTAAAATCCTAGAATTCTCAAAATGGAACGCAAATAAAATTTCAGACTACATTCTCTGTAGCTTATTGAAAATAGACTTGCAATCTTTCTGCATAAGTAATCGTACCACAAAGTTGCAAGATCCACCCCCCCCCCCCCCTATGGAAGAGGTCAGTCAAAATTTACCCCTAAGAAATCAAAGATTAAAAGTGCCGACACGTGCACCCCTTCAGAAATTGCCTAAATTCTCTTTTCCCCTCAGAAAAAAGCCAATTTCTTTCCAAACCCCCTCAGAAATATCTAAAAGATCGAAGGCGCCGACGCAGCTACCCCTTCAGAAACAACGATCAAGGGCCCCTCAGAAAATCTCTTCCACTGGGGGGGGGGGGGTGGATATTAAATGGAATGGCCCAAGGTTCCATTAGATAAGATAAGATAAGATAACTTTATTTATACACGGTTTTTCCATCAGTCAATTAAGTTACTGGACTATCTACCTATCTAACTAACTACAAAAATTTAATAACAACAAATTCAAAATAACAAAAGAAAAGTCTGCTTTTCATGGAGGCCGTGTCTAAAATTCACTTACATGTAAAATTTAGATATTACTTTAAACTGTGCCGACTTAATTTAGATTTGAAATCGGCCAGTGAAGATGCTTGTCTTAGGTCTACAGGTAAGTTGTTCCACAACTGAGCTCCGCTGTACGAAAAACTTTTTTTGAGATAATCAGTTCGAGGTTGTGGAAGAACTAATTTGTTTTCGGTATTCCTTAAACGATAAGCACTAACATCGTCACGATATACGAATCTTGATCTCAGATAATCAGGAGTCATACCATGTAATGTTTTATACATTAGGACAGACTTCTGTTCCAATCTTTGATAATAGAGTCTTCGCCACCCCAGTGTCCGGAACAAATCATCTAAATTACTATCATAGCTCGCAGACATTAGGGTACGAGCTGCGCGGTTTTGAAGCCTTTGCAGTTTTTCAGCAAGGCCCTTGTTACAGCTTCCCCACACTACGTTGCAATAATCAAATTGTGGTTGAATAAGGCTATTATAAACTTTGATTAAAATATTAAATGGAGTGAGATGCCGAATTCGTTTAATTGCACCAATGGCACAAGCTATCTTCTTAGAAATGTTTTCAATATGACACTCCCAGTTTATATTTTGATCAACATAAACTCCGAGGGATTTAGCGGAGGTTACTTGTTCTATTGCGTTCTCATTTATAGTAAGAGAGGGACTTTCCGTAAATTGTGATAACTTCTGCCTTGATGCAATAAGCATAAACTCAGTTTTCGTCATATTTAGAGTAAGCTTGTTAGCAGACAGCCATTCGTACACATTTCTCAGGTCGTGATTAAGGCGATAATTTATATGCTCAATGCTCCATTGGTATTTGTTTACAAATCACTGAGTAGAACAGTCAGCTTCGTCGCCAAGGACGATTTAGAACGAAATAAAATATCTCTGAGCTAAAAAAAGTTATGGTCAAAACAGAACAGAGATTACAAGACACCTAACTACATGTACCATACACACATGAAAACACGCTATGTACGTTTACAAGACAACACCTCCATAATCAAACCCACGTTCGGAGGAAGGAAATAATTCGACGCATTAAACATAAACTTGCACACCAAGTGCCGAACCAGCTTTTCTTGAATCAATCAGCACACCCAAATCCTGCAAATAACCAACGAAAATGAAATTAAAAATCCACCAACAGAAAGCCTACAATGTACCTCAGCTTGCAGCGTGCGAGAGATGGAGTGAGGTGCGGGATTGCGGAAAATTAATTCAGAGTTTAAAAGAACGAGGCATATAACAAATGTACTGTTTTGTTATTCTTTTGTTATTCAATGAGATGCAAATGAGTGTGCGGCGTTTTTCTGCAATCCCGCACCTTAGAGGAGAGATGACTTGTTCCGGAATCTCGGGAAATCGATTTCTAAGGACCTCAAATATTTGCCCGTTATGGCCGTTTCTCTCAGCTGCCATAAAAATTTTTGCGTCCACCTTTTGTGTTCCCTTCTTTAACGTCTTTTTTATGATTGAAGGGTGTAAAATGGGAAAATTAGGGAAGGAAGAACCACAACTTTCACAAACTGGCGCTTCGGTCAACGTCAGATTAGACACGTACTGCGCATAACATTGGGGCACGTGACTCCCAACCTCGTCCCCAGGGCCTTAGGCCCTGGGGACGAGGTTGCGTGACTCCCACTCCACTTCGAGTGGTCGCCATCTTGGATTTGAACGCTCAGAAGGACCTGGGGAGGAGGTTGTGATTCATTACTTTGCGATGAAAGGGAGGGTGAAAGGTTTTACCGTTTAAATTATTATTTTACCAACAGTTGTCCAAATGCATAATATTTCCTCCAGCCACTATGTATCAAGACCAAGAAGACGCTTGAGGATTTAGCAGGGGTTTGAGGTTTTTCTGCCGCGGCCCCAGCACTGTGGAACAGATTGCCCACTTCTATCTAAAAAGAAAAAAGGCCTGTTCAAAATAAACTCATCTTTTTATATATTAGAGAAAAGATAGTGAGTATTGATGCTGCCGTCAAAGAACCTCAGGATAGGTTTCATCTCAATGCAATGTTTGATGGTAATCAGAAACTCTATGATTTCACACCCCTTTTCTGCCGAGGAAGCGAGCAAGCTTATTCAGGGATAATCAAAGAAAAGCTGCACACTTGATCCTACGCCAACACCACTTGTCGTCAGTAGGGCTGACGAACTTCTGCCCTTTATCACCCGTATCCTGGACTCTTCCCTCTCTCTCTCGGTCATCTCCCTGAGGTGTGGAAGGCTGCACTTGTTGATCCTAGACTAAAAAAAGCTGGCCAAGCTGCTTCTCTGCCGAATTTGAGACCTGTTAGCAACTCTTCAGTTGGTTTCTAAACTGACGGAGAGGAGGGCCACGGGCCGTATAGTTTTTACTGTTAAGTGTTATACAGCCCGAATTTTTACTGTTAACTGTTATATATGAAATTACAGGTAAGTGTTACAACACATTCTAGATACTAAGTGGACTACTAAATGAAACAAGAAAAATGGATAACTGAAACTACAGAAGTGACTTTACTGATAAAATTGCCATTAACTTGCGAAAAAAGGCCATTTTCTCGATCTTTGTGTAAATTTTTATTCATTTACTTATTTTAACTGTTACAGCGAATTTTTTACTGTTAGCTGTTAAATGGCCTAAAATTTTAGTGTTAGCTGTTATGCCGACCCCCCCCCCCCCCCACCTAGGCCCTCGGAGAGAGCGTTGTGCGGTCAGACAGCGGAACACTTATCACGCTCGTGTCTGTATCCGTTACTTCAGTCAGCATATCGTGTAGGGCATACGGTACAGAGACAGCTTTGCTTAAGGTGCAAAATGAAATCTTATTGGCTATGGATCGTCAGCATGTCACTCCTTCTCGTACTTCTCGATTTGAGCGCGGCATTCGACACCGTCGACCACCAAGTGTTGTTACGTCGTCTGGAGGTCACTTGCGGCATTACAGGAGCTGCTCTTTAGTGGTTTCGATCATATTTGACTGGTAGGACCCAACGCGTGTACATAAACCAGCTAGACGTACTCTGACGAATTCGCACTGCCTCATGGGGTACCACAGGGCACTCGTCTAGGCCCTCTATTATTCACGATGTACGCAAGTAAACTCTTCGAGGTTGTCAAGAGACATCTTCCAGAAGTCCACGCTTATGCAGACGACACCCAGATATATCCATCGTTCATGCCGGATTCCGCGGCAGGGGAGCAGGATGCTATCGCTGCTCTTCAAGATTGCATCACAGATATTAGGAGTTGGATGACTGCAGATAAGCTAAAACCGAACGATGATAAGACGGAATTTATGATTATAGGCACGTGCGCTCAGCTAGTTAAGGTTAATGTATCTGAAAATGTGGTAGGCCAAACAAAAGTGCCGGCTGTAACGGCTGCTAGGAACCTCGGGGCGTGGTTTGATGCGAATCTTACCATGTCTGCGCATATAAATAAAACGTGCCAATCTGTTATTTATCATCTGCATAATATTGGACGTAATAGAAAGTATTTGAGTTACGATGACAGGAAACCCATAGTTCAGGCAGTTATAATGTCACGTATAGATTATTGCAATGGCCTCTTGGTTGGTGTTCCAGCTGTCCAGCTAAGTAAGCTACAACGTTTACAAAATGCAGCAGCTCGCCTTGTTAGTAATCACTGCAAAGTATGATCACATTACTCCTACACTTGTTAAGCTACGTTGGCTCCAAAGTACGGTTTAGGGTAAATTTCAAGATAGCAATGCTTGCTCATAAGTGTATCTATGGCAACGCCCCTGAGTACCTTAGGGGACTAACGAAAGTTAAGAGTACATCCAGATATAATCTTAGATCGGACGGGGGTATGTTACTAGAGGACTACAGTGCACGATCAAAGAAGACATTAGGAGACGGGGCTTTTAAACTAGCTGTCCCCAAAATCTGGAACATTTTACCGGAGGACATTAGAATGCAGGGCAATTATAATATTTTTAAGAGACAGTTAAAGACCCACTATTTTCGACTTGCATAGAATTTTTAACTCAATATAGGTGTAAATAAATTTTACTCTCTTTTTAATTGATTTTGATGAAACATATACATTTAATTTTCGTTATAATTATCCTTAATAGACTTAGTGTAAATAAGTCAACATGAGATTCATTTATATTGTTTTTAAGATAAATTCATGTAATTATTTGATATATTCATATATTTTTAGTTAGCTTTGGGTAGTTATAGTTTATTGTAATACGCATTTGATCATGCATTATTAGTATGTTAATTTGCGCAATATTAAGTAATAAATATTATTATTATTATTATTATTATTATTATTATTATTATTTAGTTAAATTTCTCTGTGCTCTTCAGTTATTTTATAGAATTCATATAAGCTTGAAAAGAAACGTTACGCTCTCAAGCCGGAATACTCACAAAAAATTCTGAGTCCTCCCAGCGGGAGTCGAACCCATGACCTTCCAGGAGCCGGTTACCCTGCGAGCACAGGCCCTTCGATCTTCCTAGACGTCTCTGGGTAGGAGCCGGTTGGATGCTCCAACCACTGCGCTATGGTATACTGTGGTGAGCGAGGCCATACAACTAGGTTCAAATACGACACATGTTCCGCCCATCTGCAGCTCAAATATGTCCACAGTAAAGTGAGAAATGAATACATGATGAGTGAATGTTAAAGTTATTTTTGTTCATTTCTTTTAAATTTGTTATGTGCATTTGATCATATTTTGTAATGCGCATTTGATCATATTCAGTCCAGGAAGAAAATAGGCACTGCGAACGAAATTGGCAATGCAATAAAAAGGCGCTGTTACTCTAGGCAATACTAGTATTTCGTTTAACTTTTCTTGAAATTTTGCTGCGACAATTTGCGTAGTTTCCTAGTGTAACATAATCTACAGTAAACATTTCTCGCAAAATTTTTGTTGCCGCAATCACTGCGAGAAGTCTACTTTTTGCCGGCAGTTCTCAATTGCCCCTTTCATCCAAGTAATCTCGTGCCAGTCCCCTGCGCTGTTTGTTACTGTCGAGAGCGAGACAAGTTTTAGTGTAACACTGAACCACTCGTGCAACTTGTCTCGCAGGACAGCAAAACTCGATCGGCACCTGAGTTCCACTTGAGCGACCGCAAGTTGGAAAGAAAGAAAGAAAGAAAGAAAGAAAGAAAGAAAGAAAGAAAGAAAGAAAGAAAGTGAAGAAAGAAACCAACGAATAAGCGTCATAATGTGGCCAGTTGCCCTCAATAATTCAGTGGGTCTTATTCTGCCCTTCCCACGGAGCCGCAGTATTAGCGTTTCTTACTAACTGCAGTATCTTGTCAGAGATGCAGTTATTCCACAAGGCTTGGTCTATGGATGGTGTCAAAGGCGCGGTTTGAAGTCCACAAAGGTGGCCACCCGTGGGATCGAGTGTTGAGAGAGAAGATCTCATACACAATTTCCCTTTCACCTCTGAAACCTGTTTGTTTTTCTCGTATCCTTGCACCACACTTATCAACCGCACACTTTAGAAGAGGCGTTATCTAGACAAAGGCGTTGTACTGTCGTGAGTATGTGAGAAAGAATTTAGCAGTGTGCACTCATGAATAATTATGTAACGAACTATATAAGCGAGTATGCTAATTCATTAAAGTAGTTGCAAATGTGATCGCAACTGGTAGTGATGAGACTCTAGAAGCGTTCATGCAACAGACAGAAGTAAGCTTGCTCCCTTCAGCTCTTACACAACCTTGTTCTCAGGACTTTTCCCCTTTTTTAAATTTGGGGATTAAAAAAGGGGAAAAGTCCTGGGAACGAGGTTGGCTCTTACACTATTTTCTCTTCCCGAAAAGCACAGCGAGTTAACTTCTCTCCCAGTCTGATCAGGTATTATCGCCTCTTTCTCGATTTTCACCATCAGTGAGTGCAGCCTGTACACAATTGTGGGCCCAACAGCCTTTCAATAGCTCGGGAATTATGTTGTATACTCAGGAATTGTTCTTCAATTAGGTAATAGCCCTCATGAAGTTTTGTTTTTTTACTGAAATTGATAAACCTTCCTATTTTTCATGTGTAAATGATGATGACCAGAACACGATTTGCGCTGATGGAAAGCAAGAAGGGTTATATAAAAAAGCAAAGATTCCTTACCATTTACAAAAAAATCCACCGACATTTTGGTTGGACTGTAAATGGTTCGGCAAATTTGGTTTGCCTGACCGGAAAATTTCTAAAATAAAAGGAACGTTTCCGAATGGAAAATTTTGTTTCATTTACATTTTTTGCACCAGTTCCAGGCCTTGCGCCAATAGTTAATTAAACTATTCGATCTTTCTGTAAATTAGAGTGAATTAAACAAATGGTACACGCCAATCACTAACGGAATTTCCCATTTGGGAGGTTTTGCTTACCAGCTGCATGCACAAACCGTGGACCAACCGGTTTCCCCTTGTAAATGGTAGACAACTAAAGGCAACCCGACTAGTCTCACTTCCAGCCGAAAGACCAGGTCAACAACTGTAAAATGGGTTACTAGGAAACAGGAATTTAGTTACACTGAAATTAATTCCGGGGGAGGATAGGGAAGGACTTCGACAGAAACGGAGGTAACCATTTAAATTAATCTCGGCCTAAAATGTATTTGACTGCTGCAAATACATTATGGAACCGGCCGCGACAATGCTATTGCCTTAACACGGAATAAATATTTTTCACTATACCCTTTTTTCACAAGGTATGTAAATTGACCACATTCGCTCTCTTTGAACAAAATGATAAACTTATTTCACGTCAAACTGTTTTCATCACCCAGCTGAGTTACGATTAACTTATGAATCTGAGTAATGTCTGATTCCTGTCACTGCCTACGATGGAATGGGACAGTATTTTACTGTTATTGTGTGTTGCATGCCATTAATGATCGGCAGAAAATATTTTGTTATTGTATACTAATTGACCGTAATTACTAGGTATGGCGTTTGTTTTGGAAAACAGGAATTGAGCTTAAAACTTCCGTTGTAAGGATGATTTTCCGCGTTTGAACTTCATCGAGAAGTGAGCAGGTGTGAAAACCTTGAAACACAAGTCATTGTCAATGAAATGAACAGTCTACAAATTCTCTGCGTAATTTAATTTGTTGAATGCAGAGGTTTGGTTTTTCCAGATAAAATGGATTCGAATGACATGGAAAGAACTGAGAACTCCACTGCGTCAGCTCAAAGTAACCTTGAGCTGGATGGACCCCAATCTCAAGTCAGTATTGCTAACTAAATCATTTTAGATGAGCTAGAACTTTTGATGAGTTTCAAGTTTTTAACAAACTTAGTTTGCTACAAACTTTAGAGTCAGTCAGTTTGCTCCATTTGGTTGAATACAGAAGTCAAACAGCTTATATACTGAGATTAAGTCTTATTACACAAAGAAGTGTCTTTTAGATCTCACAGCCACTCGTTATTGTTAACTTATCAATTACTAGCTTAGTAGAGATCTGTACTGCAGCAAAAAGTTCAAAGGGTATGCAAAAGAATTAGGATGGAGGCAATTAGTTCAGAGGACAAGTAACAGGAATAATGGGGAAAAGGAAAATCTCGGATATAGGTTATAACACGACACATGCACGGAGCATTTATTTCGGTACATCATCGTATGGCTTTCTTTTAATTTAACGCTATTGGAGCAAATATATTGCTATATATCTGTAAGTAAAGCATTTTTTTGTTCAGAAAGTGAAAAGCAACAAGAACGATTCCATAACGATCATAGTCGCACAGTTTTGCCTTCAGTTTTGGTCAGTTTTGTCTTCTACATCAACGTTGTCTTCGCGTGCTGTTGTCTGAGTGTCAAGAAGGAATGAAGAGGTTTCAATCAGAAAGGACAGAATTAATATAAAATCATTCTACATCTTTAACGTTTCAAATAGAAGAAAGGGGAAAAACGTGTGAACGTGGTGTGCCGTGAGTGAATCTTATGGTAAAATAGTGTCTCATAATTTAGTGTGTCGCCATATTAATTAAATCCCGCGCATGCCTCCGGTCTTTCAAAGGTTCGTTGTTTTAAGCCATGGTCTTAACTAAAGCAGCTTGCATTTTTACAATTGGAATACGGTTCAGAACAAAAACACTGACAAAGCAAAAAATGTGTGACATAAGTTTAAAACGTCTGTCGTTCTCAGTTTGGAAAAATTTTGGAGCGCGTTGAACTCAACCTGACAAACTTGAAATTAGTCGAAAAATACATATTTTAAAATGTAGCATGTAAGCATGGGAAAAGAAACAGGTGATGACGTCACAAGAAGGTTCTTAAAAGATAAAATATAAATCCGATGATGTTCGATAATATTTCTTATTCTCAAGCGCGCCAGTAAACTTAATGAGTAACAACAAGGGAGAAAAAGGTGTGTGGGGGGTGGCGTGGAAGAGGGCAAGGGGGGAATAAACAGCCTTAGGGAGAGGGAGCTTAAAACTAAAATTTTACCATAGCCTAAAACGAGGGTCCTGAAGGGGCAAAATAGGAACTAAGATCCTGGGACTGGGTTCTTCTATGTTTTGCACTGGGACTGTGTTTTTGCCAGTGGACTGGGAAATGGGAACTATTTCCCAACCTTCCCCCCGCTCCCTTTTCAGCACCCTATAAAACAAATTACTTTAAACTCACCATGTGTGACAAACCTTGTGCATCAAACGGAATCACGCTTGCTAAACATCTGCTCTTCAATATAACCAATATATGCAAATTTCCCTTTTTAATTTCATTCATTTGAATTCTTTAACAAGAACCAACGAAAAAACGTTTCGAAGTAAACTTTGTCGTACAGACAGTTGAGTACTATGCGACTGTACACGATAGCTGGAAAGGGCCGCATTGTTTTTAACTTCAACTGTTCAATAATGCATTCTTGTGTCCATTTAATGGCCACCTGAAAATATTTTACTATCGTACTAATTGACCACATAATTACTAGCTTTGGTGATTGTTTTGAGTAACAGGAATTGAGCTTAAGACTTCCGTTGCTCGTTTGATTTTCACGTTTAAGGCTTCGGCATCGAGAAATGAGGAGGTGTAGAATCTTTGAAACGAAGTAATTCTCAGCCACGTTTTTGAACGTCAGTGTGGCCAGTGTACAACTTCTCTCCGAATTTTAATTGTTTGAATACAGACTTAGTAGGGCAAACGTTTGATTTTTCCAATTAAAATGGACTCGAATGTCGTGGAAAGATCGAGCAAAAACCTTCCAAAAAGTTCTATCAGGTCAGATATTATTATATCAGCTCCTCTCCTCATATACATTTGTCAAGATATCAATTACGGCCTTAGAATTGATGGTATCTGCGTTGCATGCGAGAAGAAATTTCGATGGCTATGGAAGAGAGTTAGACTGCAGTCAGTTAGATCAACGCAAGCAGAGGACATGTAACAGTGAGGAACAGTTAATTCGGAGTGAAATTTTATCAGCCACCAGATGCACGGAGAATGTGCACTGTTTGTATTAGTTACTTAGCTATAGTGCTATCGAACTAGACAAACATTACTGACTATATAAGAGGTATTTCTTCCATACTTGTCCAATACTCCGACAAATTTATGCATAGCATTGTTAAATTTCTTATTGTTTTGCTTCATTCTTTATTGTTATTCTTTTGTATAGTATTGTTATGTGAAGTGAATACAATACAATGCCATGCATAAATTTGTCGGAGTATTGGACAACCCTCATTTCTTCCGACAAATGATGCCAACAACTGAGATCAATTAAAACAAAAACTTCTTGAAATAATGCAACTTTCCAGCAGTTTGGTTGTATTAGATTCGCTTATTGGGGGGGGTGGGGGGTGGGGGGGGGGGCAGATGAAGCACTTCAGTGATGTGAGTTAACTCAGCTGTTTATACCATACCTTAAAACATATTGCTTTAAATTCACCAGGCGTGACAAAATTTATGTGCCAAACGGAATTATGCTTCATAAACATCAGTTCTACGTTCTAAATGCAACTATTTGCCATTTCTCATTTCACACGAATCAGTTCTAAGAGAAAAATTGACAAACTGTCGGCTAACCTACTACAGGTTATTGGAATCAGACACTTTGAGACATTGAAACGTTTTGACACTGTACACAATGAAATAGACACTTGTTGTTTTCGTCATCCTTTCGTGCGCCCATTTAATGGTTACCTGAAAATATTTTACTATTGCAGATTACTTGACCATAATTCCTAGGTGCGGCAATCGTTGTGAATAACAGGAATTGAGCTTAAAACTTCCGTTGTACGATGGATTTTCCGCGTTAGAACCAGTCGTCTAAAATCGAACTCGATAACTCTTAGCTGCTTTCGACTGGCCCTTGGCAGCAAATTGATCAATCTACAACTTCTCTGCCTGTTTTAAATGTTTGACGGGTAAATCTGATAGCGCAAAAAAAGTTGTTAATTTTTTATTTTTTTTTTTGAAAATGGAATCAAATGCTATGGAGCCATCGGGGCACTCGGAGGCCGCTCAAAGTTGCTCTGAGCTGGATGGTACTCGAATTAAAACTGCAAAACTGCTGCCTCAGGTCAGTAGAATTTAAGAAGGGAACGCAGAATTATCATTTTGAGTAAACTGTTAGGCTACGTGCATTAATGTTAGTTCGATGACCAGCTCAGGTAAATCATCCACTGTTTAGGATTCATACAGGTCAGACCTATAAGGGAGAAAACAGCCGGTATGCCATAAACGAGTGTTTTCCAATCAGAATCCATTCTTTGCCACCGAGTCATTTAAATCACTGGCCTAAAATGAGATCGAGTTACAGGAAACGCGTCAGGATGGCTATTAAATAGAATTTAATTTCAGATAAATTTAACTTGAGACTACTGGAATCGAGGACCACTTAGACGAGGAATACTCTTGATCTTTCCAGGGACGAAATGAAATAGAAAATTTCAAGCTAATTTTTTTGATGAAATATCAGTTGCATGTATAAAAGAAAAACAGTTTGGCTCAAATAACTGCTGCAGGAATTCACTGTTTCCGTGTGCACCGCAAGCTGCCTTTGCTTTCGTTGCCTATCAGATGGCCCTTGATTCACCGAACTGTTCGTTTCGGAGGAAAATCTGTTCAAAAGGCCTGAGATATTCCGATTTAATTGATGTTAGAGAATTGGAGCTTTGTTTGGCGAAATGTCATCTCATGATCAACAGAAAAACTATGTTGTTTAGAGTGGGAACTAGGTCAGCTAACTTTTTCAGAGAGACAACAACAGTTCGGAAAGTCGAAGGATGAGATTCCGTTCCCTGATATTCTCTTATGTTTTCAGCCGATAGAATCAATGAAGATCAACCTGCGCTAGCTTACATAAACATGCCTTTAGAAGGCCTTGAAACTATTGGCAAAATAGGAAAAGACATATTTGCTTTAATTTTCTCGTTGCGTGTCCCTGATGTATGACAGGAATATAGTAACTTAGGGAAATGAAAGAGGGTTTCGTTTTTGTGTTGCTGATTTAGTAGTTTTCTCTTGACTGATGACATCGAAACGCAACCCTATAATGATCAAAGGATCATGAGGATTAAAGTGATTGTTCTTTTTGAGGTTCTGACTAGAGGTGCAGACCTTGCTCGTTGTAAGTCATAATTATGTTAGACCCAGGGTTGGAAGAATCTCATCTCGATATTTTTTAGTTGAACATACATGACAAATGTAAAACTTTGTGTAAAGCACTCGCGAGAACCAATAACTCGAGAACTGATTGCATTACTGGAATTCCGTTCCACGATGCTTCCCATAAAAAAAATCCCAAGGAGAATCTTTAAATTAATGGACCGAATGATTGGATCATGATTTTTGTATTTACTCATTTAAAGTTTAATAATCTTAAATAGACACCGAAGGGAAAGCAATCATGGATATACGACACGTTTAAGAAGCGAACCTGTACTCAGTTCATCCCTTCTGAGGAAGAATCAAGACGGTACGTGAGTAGCTTATAAACATGTTCGCAACATAGGTACTGTAATGGTTTTGTAATGGTTCGCATATTAAATCGCAAAATTTGTCACATTCCTATCGTTAAGTTATTGATAATATATTATAGTATGTTGAGTAGTGATCCAGTAGTGACCAGTGTATAGCGAGTAGTGATTATTGATTATTAGATATCGCACCTTTAGTAGACTTTAATATAGCACCCTCCCTAGTAGAATCACTGACTGATTTCTAGTTAAAGGCATGGTAAAATAGTTGCAGTGTTAAACCTCTATTCACGCTGGGACAGGTGAGCGTGGTATTAAGCTAAGTTCAGAGCTTTCACTATAATCATGACAGCATTAAAGCCAATAGAAAAGGCAGCCTCAAATACCTAAAAAAGCCTGAATCGGTTCCAACAAGTGCTTTGGCTGGAAGCAACGATTCAAATTAACTTTAAGTGCAACTTTTGAAACTTTGATTAAATTTTGTTTCTTTTTTGAGCAACTTTCTTTAATTTGCAAGCACAATCAGTCGGGAAGGACCTGACAGTCATGCTGATGTAGTTCTTTTCCATAAGACTAACAACAGGCAAAACAATAGAATGCCTTTGAAAGTAGCTGGCAATGTTCAGTAATTTTTTACCGAAGACTAACTCCACACACATACTTTCGAAATTTTGTTACCTTTAAATCACGAAAAATAACGAAACTTTTCACTTATTCTACCACTGCTTTCTCGTTTATCGTTTCTAAACCTCCAGAACCTTTGGACGATTGTCCTGTGGGCTAAGTTAGAAAAACAAACAAGACATCTGATTCTAAAAACAAGTGTTCTCCCTCCTCCCCCCACCCCGAAAAAAAAGCGAGCTACGAATGTGCCTATTACTTTTCTTTTTAATTTTTTTTCTGGATTTGACACTGAATAGAACTGATTGAAAACACTGATTTTTCGAGTTAAGAAGCTTACTGAGGGCCCTGAATTGTGTATCTTGCGGCGTTGTTTCTGTAGACAGCAATCATGATGGCCTGCGTAAAATCCTCCTTACCGTTCTTTATTCTTAGACGGAATACTTGCTTTCCTGTCATGTTACCTGTCCCCTAATTACTTTGTGCCACGTGACATATAAGGCTTCAGCTTTAGGTAAACAATAATTTATATATATATATAATTATCTTTTGTGGGGGGATGGGTGTTTAGCCCATCGTCCATCCCTCGGACTTGAAGGGCCAAAGGGCTGCTCTTCGTCAGGCCTCACTGCGGCATGGCTAGAACAAGTACCAAGGACTAATGGCTCAGCCGGAAAAGGTTTTCCTGATAGACTTTTGCATAATTAATCGTCCCCTTAAAACTGGGGCTACGTAATTATCATGAGCCGACGATTGGCGACAACCAGACCAGGTAAAGGACAGGTCAGTTTAACCAACTTGATTTCTGAGAAAGTAAGTTACACCAACCTATTGTGGCTGTGCGATTTTTTTTTCAGTTGCTGTTGTGGTCGTTTGGAAACAGATCACCAGCCTCAGGCAAATAATCCAACCAAAGATGTCAAATGGGAGGTAGACAAGCATACTAAGCCAGACGGACCAACGGACGCTTATGGAGAACTTGAATTTACTGGAGCAGGGCCGTCGAGTAGAGCAAAGGTCAGCACAGTAGGCATATACAGAATATTAACTACAGGGCGATCTTTTCTGATACTGTTTATACCGGCTTGCAAGTTAGAATTCAACCGATAAACTAACGGACTTTAAAACCAGAAAGAGCATCAGTTAATTAACACGCGAAGTTTGAGAGAAAAGCATGAAATCGGCGGCTTCGAACGATATATGTAGAGACGTTTGTGTGGCTGGGTGGCAACCCTTGCCACTCAACCATACACTGAACGTCTGCAAATTTTGCGTTTTTTGCAAAAGAATACCGCCTTCAATTTTCAACATTTTTCTTACATATTTGCTACATTTACTAAATGCGACAGTCTCTTTCAGTTTATAGTGTTGCTTGCTGAATGAAATTTTCTATAATTCATGATAATGCAGAGATCAAGGAATGCCTACTTAAACAAAAATATTCCTGTAGAAACTCGTGAGGCTCCAACTAGTCCAGTGTCGCATATGTGCATTATTTAGCTTTCCTAAGTCGCACAACACTGATTATTCAGCCATGCGTTAACTATTTTTCCTTATTTTGTTTTCTTTTGCTGGCAGTTCATCCGTATTTCTCATGATGCTGATCCCAAAAACGTTCTACGCCTTCTTGAACGCGAGTGGGGATTACAGTTACCCAACCTCGTCATCTCTGTGACCGGTGGAGCTAAGAACTTTGTCATGCATCACAAATTAAAGAACTTGTTTCGACAAGGGCTGTTAAAGGTATTTATGTTATTAACGTGCAATCACATTCAATGTAATGTATAAGGTATTTATAAAACTAATACGCTATGAGTTTCAGCACAACACTGAACATCAACAAAGACAAACTGCTTGATAAATGATGAACCGGTTATTTTAGCCTACCAGCGATGTGAGAAGAGAATAGTCTAAATAAACAAAAACATGTTAGAACTGTAGGGAAACAACAAAAAAATAAGGCTGAGAGCTGAACATCTACAGACCTTACCGCATTCGTATACTGAGGCAAGCCCTTCTGGCCTCTACAGTGACCCGACAAAATGCCGTGTACCTGTTTAAAACGTCACGTTTACCGAAGATAATCTGCCCTTCTCTCTTTGTTATCTCTCTCCTTAAACTAAATTACTCCAAGAGCAGTCTCAAATTAATAGAATCACAGAGGGATGAATAGATAGATGTTGAAATGCTTGCAATGTGATGTTTCGTAGGTCGCCCAGACAACAGGCGCTTGGATTGTTACGGGCGGAACAAACACTGGCGTGATGCGTCACGTGGGAGAGGCAGTCAAAGGTCACACTGTCATGTCACGCGGGGCACAGCTGAAAGATAAAACGTCGCAGGTGCCTTTGATTGGAATCGCCACGTGGGGCATAGTAGACCACAGAGAGAATTTGCTTGACAGCATGGTTAGAGTCGCTTAAGTATGGCTAGAAACTAGCTTTTAACTTGCTTCTTGTTTCTTGTAAATTGAGTATGAAGATCCCTCTGGGGAACTCAATAAACTTTATTCTATTCTATTCTATTCTGTTTCGTGAAATACAGGGGAAAAAACAGCGAGATTGATGAAAGCATGGAAATTAACTAATTTATAATAGACAAAAATGTTAAATTTGATTTCTGTACTCCCGTAATCAGGTCTAAACAAGTTCAGTGAACTACAATCTTCTGCTATTTGCTGTAATCCTGCATTTCGCTCCAAAACAAAAATTCTGCCTCGCTCCATAGAATCATTTAATTCAATTTAGTTGTATTTCGGCGACATTGCTAGATAACGTGGAAATGAGGTAAGCGAAATTTGGGCAGAACAGTGTTCCTTTAAATGATTTGTGCTTCTCATCACAGGGAGTTGTCACTTATCATATGACCTCCAGTTTGGAATCCAAAGGTTCGTGCATCGACAACAATCATTCACATTTCATCCTGGTGGATGATGGGACCGAAGGAATATATGGAGGCGAGATTGAATTGCGCACCAAACTTCAAAACTACATAGCAGCAATAAAGATTCCTAAAAGTAAGTATGTAATTGCTATTGGTGTAACGTGCAAGAAAAGGAAAGCAAGACAAGGGTTGATGCAATCATGCAGTACACGCCAGCTTCAAGATTTTTAGTCAGTATGTTCTAATATCTTCAAGGTGCATTATGCGTCTTTTCTAAATATATTGTGCACATTCATGTTCATCATAAATCAAAAACGTTCTCACAGATATTCAAATACTTCCATCCTGTTACATTTTTATATTGCGATTGAATTATAGAATATGGGCATTCAAAGGAAACGTCCCCTGACGATGAATCACATGGTATCCCCGTGGTGCTTCTTGTCCTTGAGGGAGGTGAAAACACAATCCGCACAGTGTTAAAATCTGTAACCAGCAACCCAGCTGTGCCCATCGTCATTGCTAAGGGGAGCGGCAGAGCTGCGGATATTTTGGCTTATGCTCATGAGCTTCATGGGTGTGTATTTAGTTCATGATCAGATAAATCAGTTAAGTTAAAAGGGCTATGTAACAATAAATTTCAACGCAAGGGGTCGCAACGACAGAATTCACGTCCAGAAGCCATGAAGGAATATGGACGAACCAAAGTGGTCAAACCTTTTCCTTAACCTCAGCCTCACCCTCATCTTGCATCATCATCATCATCATCATCATCATCATCATCATCATCATTATCATCATCATCATTCGTGATCATCATCCGTGATCATCATCTACATTCTCAACCTCATCATCGTTTTTATCGTCATCACAAATATGATCATCATTATTCTCATCCTCATTCTCATCATCACTCTCGTCATCATCATTATCATCATCATTGTCGTCATCGTCGTCATCATTGTCGTCATCAGCCTCATCCGCACTATACTCTTCTGGATCCTCATCCATATCCTCATCACCAAGAAAGCTTTAATTGTTGCACTAGACTATTGTATCTGAGAAAGGTTTTGATTCTCCGCAGCGCTGAAATGAAAAACATGCCTGAAGTTGTTGACCATGAAATACTCTGTATGAGAATAAAGAAAGCTTTCCCGGAATGCAACACCGACGAGAAGAGTCAAAAGCTTTACCATGATGTACTGAAATGTGTAAAGAACAAGGAATACGTAAGTTAGGAAAATAAGTCATATTTCTCGCCAATTTCAATCTATACCGGTAACCATAATTTTGTCTCTTTTGTTTCTTTTCTTTTCTCTTGCCGTCCTGATGAATAATTATTTAAACTACCCTTCTGTGGATGTCGGCTGCCAGCCGACCGCCAGTTCATCGCAGGGTCATCCCTTAGTATTTTGTCAGGATTGCCCGACGGTTGGCTGGTATCCACTCACTCTGACGAGATAATTACATACGATGGTGATCTTGTTGAAAGTTAAGATGAAAGTACATGTATCTCAGTTACGGTCGTGAGAGTAGCAAAGAAAGCTGCCACATCAGAATAAAGATGACACCGTATAAGGCGCGATTGTTCATCAGTTATAAAGTTTAATTGCTGGTACCTTGCAAAGTCAAACATTTGACTTCTCGAAACTATTTATCATCCTGATTTGTAGATCACAATATATCATATGGACGAGGATGGCATCGACATTGACAGGGCGATACTCAGCGGTCTGCTGAAAGGTTTGCCATGGTTCATCAGTGTATAGGCTAGGACCCGCTTTTTGAAAAGCGATCTTGGGTGTTTTTTCGGTATTTGCCGCCATGGAACGTTTTACTAGGAAATGTTATCAAGTATGTGTTAATACTGAGCGATAAGTTTTTGGTTTTTGAAACCACAAGTCAGTTGACTCATCAGCATTTGATTAGACTTACCATGACACATTGACACAGTGTTGCTGACATTGACAGCTTTGCAGTTTTCATCAGCAAATACAGAAGAAGATTGTTTTTACGATGTGTGCTCTTGGAAGTAAAGTTCAGCTTATATGGAAAATGAGTGCGATGATATAGAGGACACACCCCCAAACTTGAGAGAGGCTTAATCTGTAAACCATTTTCCCATGGTGCGTACTTTTTGAAAGTTGCCGACCTTGTGAGGGACACCTTTTCTGAATTTCCTTCTGCCCTCATCCTTATGGTTTATACGTTTTATTCAGCAACGTTTTCTGAAAAAAAAAATTAAATTTGGGCTAATTAGAGGTCTCTCTCGGCACTGGTGGAAAAACGGTTCTTGGTGCCATTTTGTTTAACCTTTGCATTTAACCTTTCCTTTAAGTATTGTAAAGGCATTGAGACTATGTAAAATGCCCCTTATTATTATTATCATTATTATTATTATTATTATTATTAACCAATCAACGTCATTTTTAATAGCTTTCTGGTATTTCGTAAAAAAAAGTAATAAACCGTATTTAGCGGGTTACATAGATTATAAGAAGGTAACGAAATCGGACTCAGGCGTTAAAGAAACAAACAGCTATTCCTGAAAATGGACGATTTCGAGATGGCACTTTGTGGAGCCATCCAGGAATGCATATTGATCGCTCTTTCCAGTTCCCAAAAACTTATCTTTGGGCTAATCATAAAGTGCTAATCCTAAACACTATTGTATCCACAGCTCAGTGTGCATCCCCCACTGACCAGCTACGTTTAGCATTGACATGGAACCGAGCGGACATCGCCAGAGCAGAGATCTTCACAAAGGATCAAAAATGGGAGGTATTGATGCACTCATACATCTACTGTTGGTTGTCTGGTTGAGGCATTCTTTTTAAAACGTAAATATGGGTTGGCATCAACCGGGGCATGCAACTGAGTAGATTGGTGATTTTTTTTTTTTAATCGTAGGGATTGAAGCATTTCTATCGTGGCTCGTATTCTATTCTAACTTGATCATGTTAGGTTATAATGATCAGTTTATCTACAACATCAGAAATAAACATACTGAAAAGACATTTCCTAGAATCTTTTGATATAAATTAACGACTACATAAGGGTTACTGAATTAGTTTTGATCTTGAGTTTGTTACGTTGCCTGAAAATTCATGTAAGTTGACGGATGTCTTGCAAGGCGGCATATGGATGCTCTACTGAGGCCTTGTTATTTATTAACCCTTTAAGCCCTGATATAAAAATGCATATTCTCCTTATTGTTCTCCACACATTTCTTATGGAACTAATTAGGAGAATTTGTCTAAATATCAAGACATCTTATCATTGGTGATCATTTTCTTTATTCTCATCACTTGATTGTTTGAACAAGTAGTGATAATGTAAAGAGAAATTTCATTTTCGTGACTGTTAGGGTTTAAAGGGTTAAGAGTATTTTTCTTCATACCAGATGGACGCCTTGGAAGATGCGATGATGGATGCTCTAGTGAACAATCGTGTTGAGTTTGTGAATCTTTTGTTGGAGAATGGTGTTAGTATGAGCAAGTTTCTAACTGAAGATCGACTAGTTGAGCTGTACAAGGCCGTGACCGTGAGTAATAAGCACAGAACTTAACTAGTGTTATTAGTTTGGCATCCGGGGACATTTATCATTTTACATTTCTGAGTACCGTGGAGTTCCGAAAGTTACTTTCGAATTAGCAGGCCTAAGGGCCTGCAACTTTCAGGTGGCCGCTACTTTCGGGTAGCCGTTACTTTCGGGTAGCTAAAATACGTCAGTAATTGAAGAAAAATGGTGAACGCATAATGACACTTTAATTCTCAGTGAATTCTCTCTTCCCCATTGATTCTTCGACATTCATGTACAGTAAAACACGAAACTGTACCCATGATCTGCATGACGCTTGAGGGAACACAGTTTCTCTTTCAATGATCTCTCAAGCTCTGCCTGTTCTCTCTTCACGAAGACATCGTACATCAAGGGAATCTCTAATCTCCTACCTAAATCCAAACTCCTTGAGATCTTGCATGTAATATAGATGTTTTCATCCACAAGTGGCTGATAAAGAACTTCTGCCATGAAATAAGGAATGTGGCCTACTGTCTGTTCCCGGTGTGAAGCACGAGCGGTCAGCTGAGCGGTACTTTTTTGTCCTTTGGTGGCTTTCATTTTTACGATTATGGCATGTGGCAAGTGACTATTTCCTGGCTCTGGATGACATGCACACGTAGTGTTTATCTTCGGGTCAGCTTGTTTGATGTTTGGCACTGACGGTTGGTAGTACGTATTGTGTCACAAAGGCGAAAAAAAGAAAGTCCGAAAATGGACATTACTTTCGGGTAGCCGTTACTTCTGGGGGGGGGGGGGGTGGGGGGGCGCTACTTTCGGGAATTACTAGAAAGGTCCGAAAATTAACGTTACTTTCGGGCAGCCGTTAATTTCCAGGGGCTGCTATTTGGGAACTCTACGGTAATTGTGCCGGTAACAGTGCCAAATGGTCTCTGGCTTGTCAAGTCTTGACGTTTTCTATTTTACATGTTTGGTGTCAGTTGTTGCTGTTGCTACTTGTATGACAAGAATAACTTTTAACATTAGAATAGGACAGCAACAAATTTTTGCCAGGTCATAACAGCCAGTCTCAGCCAGTCCTTTCAATTCTCAATGAAACCACAAAACACTGAAACGAAACTTGGTGAACTTGTTGCAATCTTCAGCATGTTCCATTACAATAATACACGTCATGTTTTTGCTGTGAATTTGTGGCAAGAGCCAATGAGCCAATTGCTGCTTCTGTTAGACATATTTATCGCCGACAGAGCAATCTTTTTTATTTCAAAAACGACAGATTATCAATGGAAAATGACTAGTCAAGCAAAATGTGTTAGAATGTGTCGTCATGGACCACCCACATCAATTCTGTAATAGAGGCAATATTAGGGACTTAAATCAACCACAATGCCAACGAAAATGAACAGGTCAATTAAAAATCATACCATCTTTAATCTTCTCAGTTATGAGAAGAGAATAAATTCGAGATTAATTCCATAAGATGGAATTCGGTAAGACGGAATTCAATTAAGTTTAACCAGAGAAAGCAAATCCACTGAAGTCTATTCACTTTTAACGCATAACCTTAAAATTGGTACTTTCAAGTTGTTGTCTTGCAGGCGACGGCAAAAAAAATTACCAGAATGCATAGTGCACATCCAGAGCTACTGTTACGCTCATTAAACCTTTTTTGGTTTGTGACGTTCTCTTGCCGTCGCCATCGCGGTTGCCTCAAGTGCCTTCTTGCTGTAGGCCGCACAAGATAAAGACCATTGAATAAAACCAAGAGTAGAGTCTGGTTATTTCAGCGTTGTTGTTTGGCCAAAAAGTCCAGAATGATGTACAATGTACCTGCAAAACCGCCATACTAGCCTCAAACGTTTGTTTATCGACTTTATTGTTCAGACTGCTTTATATTCTCCTCTACATGTATTTTCTTGCTCTCTAGAGGGAGGGATCACCATCAAGGGTTGTCTTTGAAGTAATCATTGGAAAGGACAAGGTAAGATTGACGCAGCTGTTGATGCAGTGTTCAAAACATGATTTTCTTGTTTAAGTTAAATCGTTGATCGACCTTTCAAATGCGAGAGAAATGGCTTATAATGCACAGTTTTGATAGCAGTAATCAGCCTTTCTGATAACTGTCACTTACACGAGGTGGGCATCAAAGAGTGATCTGACCCTCACAACTGTTTATGAGGTTAACTTGGTGGTACTCACATGCACTTAATATGGCATTCTTCTGCAGATAGACACTAATTTTACCCTTTCCGACGTTAACGATGCCCTGCAGCAACTGTTAGGAGGTACTTACAAAGAACATGGCAAGCCTAACTACACGATAATAAAGGTACCTTTGGTATTTCCGAGTTATCGTTAGAAGTTTGACCGTTTATTCTCAAAGCCTTTTGTCTACATCAATATTTCGTATGATCCTCTCTTGCTATTCTTTTTTCGACCTCGTTCCGTTTTGTCCCTAAGAGTTCCGCTCAGATTGGTAAATGTAAGTGGTAAATCAATCCGAATTTGACTTTTCTTGTTGAATTTCATAAGTGCTTGTTGCACCCTCGTTTCTTTATTAAACCGATGACGATTCAATTTATAGCATAGCTATCAAGCTTCTACTCACCACAGAGACTGATTCTGTTCCATTTATTAGAATTAACGCACAGCTGTTGAATCGAGAAAAATGTTATTCTTTCGAAGGAAGACAAGAAGATGTTTGTGGATGAGCATCCAGACAAAATAGCGAACACAGACACCGTGCTAAACCCATTTGACCAGTTGCTACTGTGGTCCGTGCTCTGCAACATACAGCAAATGGCGCTCTTCATGTGGGAACGTGGTGACGAGAATCTGGCGCGGGCGCTAGTGGCGGGAAAGTTGTACAGTTTGATGGCGAGGCGGACGAAGCTCGATGACGCCAAGGCGGATGTCACTGACGAGCTTAACGCGCATGTTGAGTGAGTTTTGACGATATGTTCGGTACACATGTTAATTGCTCGGAAGAAGGTCATGTCAAAAGCTGATATTTCTTCATCATTTTGGACATCATCTATTATATATGCCCATGATGTATTTTGTATAGATATCCTGAGGCAGTATATACACTGTATACTGAGACTTAATACAGGTATTAAAATTTCCCGTATAGAGAGGTATAACACGATGGCCAGCCTAGTACCCAAGCGTTCTCCTCCCTCTCACTCGACTCGACTTGGTGCGAAATGTAGTGGCGTCACCGAATGAGGTCTTATGGTATTTATTCGGTGACGTCACGAAATTTCGCGCCAAGTCGTGTGAGCGAGAAGAGAACGCCTGGGTACTAGGCTGGTGTGGCACGAGTGAAATGAAAGTCTTTCTCTTCTACGGTTTATAGCAACCAATCTTTTTGAAAAACAGCTTCGAAATGAAAGCTTCTTTTTATTCTGAGGTTTAACGATAAACTCTTTGCACTTTAATTTTAATATTTATCATCTCCTGAGTGCAGGCAAGTTCTGAACACGGTAAAATTAATACAAATTGCAAACTGACTCCGAAAAATTAAATCAATTTGTCTACATAAATTGCGAAAAAATGAAACATCAAGGACTGCCTTCTTCCGTTCAAACATAAGAGTTATTTTCATTATTTGTACTTTGAAACCATATATTATTATTAAAAATGTAAAAAGCGTTCTCTGGTTTAAAAAGTTTAAGAGAAATATAAGCTTTCGGCTATTATACTATAGCCTTTAACGAATGTAAAAAGAAATGAAAGCGCATGATTGGAAATATATGCAAGGGAGGGTGTGAAAAGATTAAACACAAGAATATAATAGAAGTGTAAAAAAGCTAAAAATGGACAAAAACGGACAAAATAAGAATTACAATAAGATAGAGTATTGTCTTGGTAGCGGTTTGGAATTATTGTCTGCGCCGACAGTTTTGGCAGTATGCCAGGATTCTAGTGTTCTTCGAATACGGTAATTGCCTTTGTCTATCACGGTAGCGCCATCAAAATCAATTGAATGATTGTTTTGCCAAGCATGGTTGGCAATGTTCGAGCCTCTAGTATAATTTTTAAGATTTCGTTGATGTTCCTTTCTTCGGGTTTTAAAACATCTGCCAGTTTCTCCTACGTAACTCCAACAGCAATCAGCGCACGGGATTTTGTAAACAACATTGCATTGTAGATCCAGGGGCTGCCTAAACTTAGGAGAAGGGAATTCTTGTTGCAGGGTTTTAGCTGGTTTGCTTACTACACGGATGTAATTTTTACGAAGTAATCTGGTGAGAGGTTCAGTCAATCCGCGGATATAGGGAAGACATGCGAAACCCAGGGATGTGTCAGATGGATCGGCCCATTTGAAGAACATGGACACTAATTCTTCCGGAGGAGGAGTTGTCGGGGCTGACTTCTTTTTTAAAATGTTGGAAATAACCATTGGTGGGTAGCCATTGGCTTTCAATGCTTCCGTAACGTGACTAGTCTCGCGTGCTTTACCTTCACAAGTGCTAGGTAGGTTGGCTGCACGGAATAGGAGGGTCGAGGCCGCGCTGACTTTATGTTTAATTTCATGATGAGAAGAATAATCCAGATATCTGTCAGTATGTGTCGGTTTCCGGTAAACGTCGATGACAGTAACACCATTTTTCCTGGAAACCAGGGTGTCCAAGAAAGAGATTTGGCCATTGTTTTCCTCTTCGATAGTAAAAGCGATTTTTGGGTCAATGGAATTTAAAGTGTCATGAAAGGAGGAGACAGCGTCTTTCTTAATGATGACGAAGCTATCGTCAACATATCTTTTCCAAATCCTTGGTGTAACTGTAGAGGTATTGATGGCTAATTCTTCAACCAATTAATTCCAAACCGCTACCAAGACAATACTCTATCTTATTGTAATTCTTATTTTGTCCGTTTTTGTCCATTTTTAGCTTTTTTACACTTCTATTATATTCTTGTGTTTAATCTTTTCACACCCTCCCTTGCATATATTTCCAATCATGCGCTTTCATTTCTTTTTACATTCGTTAAAGGCTATAGTATAATAGCCGAAAGCTTATATTTCTCTTAAACTTTTTAAACCAGAGAACGCTTTTTACATTTTTAATATGTCTTATCCTGGTTACAGTTCAATTTTTAATCATATATTATTAGTTTGCTTTGCGTCTAAACACAGTGTCTGTCTTTTTTAAAGCGAATTTAAGCGGCTGTCGCTGGGTTTCTTAGATCAGTGCCATCGAACAAACGAAGAGCTCACCCAACAACTTTTGACCTACAACTTAGAGAACTGGTGTGGCCAGAATTGTCTGTCGCTGGCTTACTCCGTTGAACATGAGGAATTCCTAGCTCATGTTAGTTGCCAGACGCTTCTCACCGAAATATGGACGGGAATGATGAAGACGTCCCAGCAATCTTTATTGAAGGTGAGACTACTTTTAGTTGGTACACGTTGATCTTTAATTGCATATAGAGTGGTTAGTAAACTAAAAAACATAAATTACGTTTCGATTTAATCCCTGTGAACAAGTTGACTTCAAAATTAGTTTCATATTGCACAGACTAGCTGTTTCATTCTGTTATGTTTGGACTTAAAACGAATACAGCGTAAATGGTTTGACACGTTTGATCGGCTGAGGAGTGCGAGACTAAATTTCAAAACTAAGGACATGTGCATAACGAGCTAATAATTAATAATAATAATAATAATAATAATAATATATAATAATATAATAATAGCCAGAATTTTTTGGAGCAGGCTTATATAAACTGACATATTACTCACCAGAATTCTATCAGTAGAACATTTTTTTATCATACAAGTTAACTTACAACAGATTATTCTACACGGAAAACGATCTTTGCTCGGTCAATACTGACTGGGCTCGATAGTGACATTTTATGAGCTCAATCAAATTCATAGCTCAGTTACATCTGAAATGTATTCGAAATAGTTTCGTAATTTATTTTGCACTGTTTTATTGGCTTTTGACTTAAATGTACTCATAGCCCACCCTGTCGAACTAAACATTGATTTCTCTACTCCTGACAACTAACGCTAAGTCTGCATACCGAAATCCATAAAGTCACGTGTAACCATTCGTGGCAAATGACAAAACTTCTGAGCAGTACTAATATCTTACGGTAGGTGATGTTTATTTCATTGCATAATGTCTGTGTAACTTACAAGCCTGTTGATCTCATACTGAGGCATGACCATTCCGTTGGAAACTACTGATTAGCTTATTTTCCTGTGGCGCTAGTCCTGATTTGCAACCAAAATGTAAGATTTTTAAGTTGATCAGTATTTCGCCTCAGATCACGGCGGAATAACTTGCTGTTCATATTATTAGACCATATTAGGTCTCCTGTTTCCCCCTGCAATACTTTTCTTGGAATTTCATCTACAACCACAACCAGTGTCGTCAAAGGGTCACAAGGACCTCGGCCAAGATAATCGCGCCTTCAGATCAAGCCAAGCTGATATTACAAAGACTGCGGAAATGGATTCAAGGTATATCTAAAGTGGCTGTGCCTGATGACTAATTCCATAAAGTATTTTATGACTTCAAATAACTTAAATTATAATTTGCTGCTGGACATAGAGAGATTCCTTGGTGCATTTTCAACAAGTGCCGAGTTTCTAGACGGTATTTAATGGACGTATGAATGAAGTCATTATACAAGGTCCCAAAGGGTTTAGCGCTCCAGAACTCCGGCCTAGAAAACGCAGGGCTCCAGGGCTCGAAGACGAAAAATTCAGGGCTCTAGATCTAGAGCTTCATCATTCCAAGTTTCATCGTTCCATCGTTTCATCGCTGCAAGTAATAAATATTATTACTATTATTATTATTATTGTTCCACTCCAGAGTTCTATTTGCCCAGAATCTGCATTTCTGTCTCAGGGCCCCACGACAAAAATTTGGGG
>OZ024888.1:47952331-48024831 GCA_964017195.1 Siderastrea radians
GCCAGCTTATGTGCAGCCGTTTCCGCAGACAACTCAAGTGGAACCGATTCAGCTTCTTGGCGTGCCTGGTACAGACACTCCATGGGCATACAGCAGAGTGGGCGGGACAACAGCTTTGTAAACTTTAAGCTTTGTGTGGAGGCTGAGTGCCCTCCTCTCTCAGACATTTCGGTGGAGTCTGTCAAAAGCAGCGCTTGCTTTGGCAATTCTGCCATTGACTTCATCGTCAGTGAGGATGGTTTTGGAGAAAGTGCTACCTAAGTATGTAAATGTGTCCACAGCCTGAGAGAGACTGCCCCTTGACTGTGAGTGTTGGCTCCACATACTCATTGCCAGGCGCGGGCTGGCACATGACTTCCATTTTCTCTGTGCTAGTGGTGAGGCCAACGACGTCACGTGCAGAAGAGAGTTTGCCCACACTGTGTTGTAATCTCAGACTTAGAGCAGAGAGCGAACAAGAGGTCGCATACAGTGCCCTCCCTTACTTGGTTTTGGCTTGGAGTCTCCTTGATTTGAAGAGTTTGCCATCAGTGCTGGCATCATAGCAGAGAGTACCATGCTGAATATGTTGGGGCCAACACGCAGCTCTGCTTGACGCCATTGGTGACCTGGATCGAAGGCTGTTGATGACTACCCAGCACCGAGAACTCTGGAAAGCATCCCGTCATGGAATTACCGTACCAAGGCTGTGAACTTGTCAAGACAGCCAAACTTTGCCATGATTCTCCAGAGTCCTTCTCCGCTCAGTTTCTGAGGCCTAGGTAAGATGAACAAAGTTTGTGTAGAGGTCACGGTACGGTACGGTCCGGTCTTTTTCCTGGCACTTCTCCTGGAGTTGTCGCGCAGGAAATATCCTGTCAACTGCGCCGCGGTCCTCTCTGAAGCCGCACAGGCTCTTGGGCAGTACTCTCTGTTCGAGGCATACGAGCAGTCGGTTCCGCAGGACTTGGGCAAGAATCTTCCCAGCAGATTGAGAAGAGGGATATGCCTCGGCGGTTGTCACAACACTGTCGATTTCCCTTTTTCTTGTACAGGCGGTCCTTTAAGGTATCCTTGAACTCTCGAGGAACGTTCTCCCGTCGCCATATTTTGGCAAATAGCTCAGTGAGCTTGGAGATGAGGCAAGGACCTCATCTCCAAGCTCACTGAACTATTTCACTGAGCTATGTCAGAACCAGGGGCTTTGCCATCATTCGAGAGTATCTCTCTCGGATGGCGGCCTTATGTAGCTCATCGTCAATAGGCAGGTCTGCTGACTGGTTGGTTGGTTGGAGGGTGGGTTAACAAGTTGGTTGGTTAATTGATTGATCGGCAGATTGGACGGTTGGTTGGTTGGCTGATTACCTGTTTTTTCCTACGCTGGTTGGCCTTACGGTTGCTTCCTTAGTTTTAACTAATTAGTATTTACAATTAAAATTGTTTAATTTACATATTTGTAGTTAGTAAGCTGGCAACCTAATTGATAGGTTGGCTTGTATGCTTGCTGGCTTGTGGGTATGTTGGCTGATTGCTCGAGTGATCGAATGATCGATCGATTGATGGAATATTTGATTCATTGATTGGTTTGCTTAATGGTTGGTGGTGGAAGCTCGTGGAATAGTTCAATTCATAAAAACATATCCCTGAGACTGATACCTCTTTTTAATATATCTAGTGATGTACGTGACTGAATTTTGGCTTTTAAGGAGTAATATAAAATATACGTACACTGCATAAATGTGCTTTCTTATGGTGGCTTTCTTTTTCTAGATACTCCACTCTGAGTCGTTATTGCTGAGAAACAAATTCATAGAATGGGGCTCCAATAAATGGAACCTCCTGGACGGCTTCGCAGTGATCTCATTTTTTGTTGGTCTCGGGCTCAGGCTTCACCCGACCACTCGTGGTATTGGACACGTGGTTTACTGCCTGGATGTCGTGCTGTGGATAATGAGATTGTTGGACATTTTTTCTGTCAGTAAACACATGGGACCTTATGTGGTGATGATTGGAAGGATGGTAATATCTCACGTTTTCAATAAATGATTCGCCCTCTTTCAACTCTGTTTCAGCAAAGACAAATTGGCAACCACATTATGGGAGGCACAATTAAAATATTCAAAACAGAAATAACTATAAATGACCTACACTACGTTTTCAGGGCAGGAAAAGACAATTTTAACCGAAAAGTTGCTACACATTCTACTGCAACTAATGGCTTTTCCAAGTTGCCAATAGTTTAGGTTTGAAACAATTGACATTATCGCAAGCTGGCTGCCATTATTACAGTTTGTGTCGTGCATTGCACAATGATAACGTTTTTTTCTCCGTCAGGCTGTTGATTTGATGTACTTTCTCCTTATCATGGTGGTTTTCTTCCTGGCTTATGGAGTCGCGCAGCAAGCTATCCTTTTCCCTCAACTGGAGCTCCCTTCCTGGTCTATGGCGTCTCGGGTCTTCTTCAGACCCTATTTTCAGGCCCACGGAGAGCTGTTTGTGGAAGCTCCAGACATCAGTAAGATTTTGATTTTTAAACATAAGAAATAAAGTAGTATTGCAAGGAACATAAACTTCAAAACGAAAAGAATCTGTATCTGAAACTCAAATTCAAGGAAAGGAAATAGTTGTAAAGGGCTCCATTTCACTGAAACGGGGGAAAAAATACGCGTCCATGATCAGTGCTGTTAAGATGAGCCAGTCAAACAGGTAATTACAAAACGATCTGCGTTTTAGGAAAAGCCAAAAATGAATGATTTATGAGTGTATTTTATAAGGAGACTGGGTAATCTGCGAGTTGCGAGTTGCAAGTTGCGAGTTGCGAGTTGCGAGTTGCGAGTTGCGAGTTGCAGATTCGGTTTCTCAACAGTATTATGTGACGCAGGGCCCCTTTTGATACCAGCCAATGGCTGATAGGGCTGCCCTGCCTAAATAAAGTTGACTTGACTTGACTTGACTTGACTGCGTTCTCAAAATTGTAAATTGTTGCTGGGAAAGTATCGTATCCTATTATGTCTCATCTTAAAGCTGAATTTCAATCTCGTTTCTTCCCGGAGATTTTTAAACCATTTGAAGTTCCTCCCTGTTGTTCTTTCCCCCCTTTGTTTATTCTTACTGATTCCGTTCTTTATTACATTTGAGGGTGTACCTTCAAATGTTTCTATATGTTGGCGCTACTCGTAGTAACGAATGGGTGAGAGAACTAAAAAACAAATCCGATGGAGAGCAGCCATAGGGCTTGGTTGCGTTTTTATTAAAAGTAAAAGCCACAGCACTTACGGACGAAAGTCTTCATTTCATTGTGTTATGTCGGCTACATTCACATATTATAGTGGACGTTTTGTTTCTCTCAGACAAAATTCTACGACATTAGCAGGGTTCCATATATGTTGAGTTGAGTCACTAGCCACCGGGCAAGTGATCTTCAAAAATCTACAAGCCCACGGCACATTTCAGTCGCCCAGATTCCTTACTAAATCAATCAGAGTTAGACGGTCTAACTCTTTCTTCACCCATATCACCCTGACCCTGACAGTAGAGCTTAAGACTGTGAAGGATCTTAATTGCTTTAATAGCTAAGCGACTACTGGGTATTTGCTGCAAGCTTTAAGCCCATTATCGTAAATCAAATCTAAAGAACAAAATTAAGTCTTATATTTATCTTACCGAACGAGTGAAACGTTACGTAAATGTTTACGAGTGTTAGGTAAAGCAGGTCCGAAATTCGAAGCGTAGCTGTCGAAACGTTTAAATTTCAACCATCCTCGTAACCTTTAGGATACTTTTAGAGACCTTTTGTGCTATCTTGCCTATCTTAGTAACCTGGTAATAAAACCTGGAGGTTGTGTGGTTACCAAGTCGAGTACGTGTAGTGAATGTGCAAAAGACTGAGTGAACTGATTGATGGTTTTGCGCCTGTTTTGTTTTAGGACAGCTCCCAGCTAGAATAATATAACAACTTCACAATGCAGTTTCAGTGGAATGAGTTTACACGGTACATTAAAAAATAATCAACAAGAAATTTTCTACTCGTTTAACTCGCCTCGGGCGACCGGGCTAGCGGAGATGTCGAACCCTGCATTAGCCAAATTTCGCCTTTGCCTGAACGATGTATATCTAAAGCATTCACCACAACGGAAATCTTGTGGAGTGCACTGGGTGAACGTTAATTCTGACGAATTACATCTTAGAATTTTTGAATTAGAATTCAACAAATATCACTTTCGAGTGCAGTTTCATATTTTCTCATAAACTACGACGAGAGCCCATAACCTCCTACAGTCATAGGGTTTTGTTTTTGTTTTGCTTTTGTTGGTTTTTTTTTTTTGTGTGTGTGTGTGCTGACTACACGAACTTCCGTGCGATTTCCCGTTGTTTACTTCAGTGTATTTGTTTAAATGTAATTGGTTGTCAGGGGCTGTTGCGTTTTTGGAAATGACTTACGTTGAACATGAAACAGGTTTTGCGTTGGTGTAAACCAATTCCAACCTTTTTTTTTTCATACATGGTTGGACTGGCTATGACCCACTATGAAAGAGAACATTGTGATTGTTTTCCTGAGCGGTTGGGGTTTCTCTTAAGGAGGACCGCTTATGAATTGATTTACCAAATTGTGACGTTTACTAAACGTTGTTCAAGTTTTTGCATAGCTTTTATTTACCAAAGTTGTATGGAACTTTTTTGTTTGTACTCGACTATCGTCCTTTTAGCGGAGTGTGTCTCCGATTGATTAATTTTGTTACGCTGTCAGTAATTTAACAGCAAAACATGTTTTGAGGTCAAGTCGAAGATACAGATTTCGATTGAGTTGAGCGTCCTTGTGTATGTCAAAAATTGGAAAATATGTCCCTGTTTCCATTTACTTTGTAATCCATGCGATAGGTTCAGTTGAGCACCCGGCAAAAAAAATAGTAACTTGACCAACATTGACTAGAAGCACAGTACAACACATTCTCCCACGCATTCGTTAAACCGCGAGTAGCGCAAACATATAGTTAAAGAAAAAAGGGGGAGAAAGAAAAGGAGGAACTTGAAATGTTAAAAAAATTTCGGAAAGAAACTGAGAAAAAATTCGTCTTAATAATAAGACAAAAAAGGATATGATACTTTTCCCAAGAGCATTATCTACAATTTTGAGAATACTGATGAGGAATCTACACCATTTTCTATCGCAACTGGCAACTCGCAACTCGCAACTCGCAACTCGCAACTCGCAACTCGCAACTCGCAACTCGCAACTCGCAACTCGCAACTCGCAACTCGCAACTCGCAACTCGCAACTCGCAACTCGCAACTCGCAACTCCACAACTCGCATTCTTCCTACACCCTTTTATAAGGCTTAGTATAGGGCGATATTGTCTTCCACTTTATAATCCTTGCCTAGCTTAAGGTCGATAACATCACGCTTTGCTGACTATTGTAGTAATAGGCTACTTTTATTTCAGTTGCGAACACGACAACAATTTTTGGCACTCCAAGAAACGATCCTTTCGGGGACACTGTAGTGTCGTTCATGATGGCGTTTTACCTGCTAGTCGTCAACATCCTGCTTCTAAATCTTCTTATCGCCATTTTCAAGTGAGTATAAGATATAATTTCTTTCTTTCGCTACACAATTACCTCGATAGCAAACATCCAATTGGACACAGAAGGTGTGGAGGGTGTTATACCATGCGTGATTACCTCTTGGTTTTCTTTAAAATCAATATCTTGACCAGATTTCAGTTGATCGCCTGGCGACAATCCAGTGGCCGAGGAGCCCCCAGTTGCTGGGTACTAAGAATTGACAGGGACACCCAACGGGACAATTTTAGCAAAAGACTTGAAAAATCATTTTCTACTTTCCTAGATTGTTTTAGAGCTTTTTAAAGGGATATTTGTGTAAGCTAATACGGGGTAATCTGTTCGGCATTTTTAGCTGAAAATTTGTGCCGCAGAAAATTTTAGGAAACAGTACCTTATCTGCCGAGTTACCGAGCTGCTGATAGTTCTCCGAAAATGCTAGCTGACCTTATTTTGCACTCTAAACGACATATTTGACCCTCCGAAAACAATTATAGGAATTAATAAGTCTTCTTGTCACAAAAATCCGAGGCAATGTTTCGCCAAAGAAACCTCTAGCTTTCAGGCGATTTTAGGTCTTCGATCCGAACAGATATTCCCCGAAAAGAATCGTTGGGTGCCCCTGAATTGACTTAAAATAGCAAGCATATGACATTGATTTAGACGTAATACGAACTGCACACTATATCGATCTCAAAACGTAGTATCAAACGTAAATCAGGTCACCATGCAGAAGGATCAAATCCTTTTGCCTGCCACATCTTCCGAAAATCTGTCCAACTCTTGGCCAAAATATTCACAAGATTTCGAATGTCTCCGGTAACTGATAACTGCATGCATTTCTGTAATAAGAGAAATTTTTCGCCCTCAAGCTGTCAAAGTCTACTCGTCAAATTTTTAACTTACTGTAACTTGTATTAAATTTGAAACTTTGTATTTTTAATTTGTTGTCCTAATTCATGTTTAGTACCTATTATTTTCATTTTTGCATATCGAACAACTAAAAATAACTTAAGGCTTGTAATCTATTCACACTGTACAAATTGTGATGTTATAAAGACGGACTTATGCAGCATTTAAGCTCTACTGTCTCGATTAACTATTTGCAGTAGACACCTAGAGCTGTATTATTCATATTTTTAAAAATGAGGTGAAATAAATTCATTGACAATCAATTACTGATTGGTTAGACTCGAGATATCTGTCAGCTCACATGCCTTTGACCTTATATGGTAAATCTGGACGAAAGTTTGAATAGTTTTGGAAAGGATTATTGAAAAGGACGGTTATATAAAAAGTACACCTACAGGGCTCGGTGGTCGAACATCGACGCAACCCGCCATATTATAATTACGCCTGCTTTTGCTGGAAATGAGATGATTATTAACAGCAAATTCGGCCCTACTAACTTTCGTTTAGTTGTTTATTGTTTGTTATATTCTACGTCTTTAGTGAAATGAGTTGATCTATCTACACTCCTTTCTCTCATCACTTCACTCTGCATCCTCTCCTCCTTAGTAACACATACGAAAAGGTGCAGGCTAACACAAATCAGATTTGGAAGTATAATCGATACTACCTGGTAATGGAGTATGAGCAGAGGCCGGTCTTGGTACCACCTTTCATCATCGTTAACCACGTGATATATGCCATAATGTTCCTCTTTCGTTGCCTAAGAAACCGTCGCCAGCGAAGGGGCAATGATCAAGTAGATTCTAATAACGGACCAAGTAAGATTTTTTTTTTACATGTCTAAGATTAATGTAAAACCCGTTTTATATTTATACATTCTACAGTGGACTGCAAATAAAAAACTACACAGCCCGTTGGCAATTAAAAGTAGTACCCGTGGAATTGGCAAGCAAGAGCAGCTGTTGTGTCCTTTTTGAGATTCGTTAGTTCCAAGTTAGAATGCCCTCCCAATGGTCGCGAAATTGATGGATGTCACGGATCATGGGGTACCCTGATGTTAGGAATGGGGAGGGCTTGCCGGTCTGTTTCGCCATCTGATGCAACACGTTTATGGCCACAACCAGATTGGACCAAATTTCGAATTCACTATTTTTACCCTTGCAAACGGGAGTTTTACGTATATATTGTCTTTGCTTATCACACATTCAACTTTTTACCATATCGAAATAACATGAAATCCAAGATGACAGATCATACAGCAAATCATCACTTTTACATCATATTAAGTCGTATCAGTTTAACATGTTGATATCTTAAACCACACGTCCCTTCATACTACTAGTGATACAGACTTCGCCACCTTTCAGCAGATGGTGCTATGCTAGTGACCTGAATTCAAATCTATCTATAGGAAAAAACTACGATCTTAAAATGAGAGTATTTGAAGAGAGATGCGTGGATGACTTCCTCAGAGAGAAAGATACTCTGCTCCATACCAGTCAAGAGGAGAAAACCAAAGTCATCGGAGAAAGGTATGGTATGCCACAATTTCTATTGATCCTATTCTATTCCGTGGCCCCAATTCACAGGCGTTTGGCGATTATATTTCTTGAGACACGTACTGGGAAGCTAGCTGGGAATGAAAATAACAACAAACGTCAAGCGACTAGAGCGACTAGAGCTGGTAATGAATGACAGCAACAACTGGCGATTACTGTCTGAGCACCATTACAAACGGGTGTTATCTACTGCACGGACTAACATCAACGAATCACTCTAGAAAGCTGCTTTACTAGCTTACGACAAACGCTACCAACGAATGATACCAAAAGTAACTTGCGCCACATAAGCGACTTATCATCAACGGAACAGACCTGGGGCAAGTTTCTCGAAACTCCCGATAACTTTCCGGGCCCGGTAAGTATTTTTGCCACCTCATTTATTTATCAGCTAATAGTAATTATTGGCGTAAACGTAGCGAAACGAAATTATAAAGATTAACATTTAACTTTCAAAATCAATAAATTGTATAGCTATTGGAGAATGTTGCGCATCTAAAATAGTTTTCGGGCCCGGAAAGTTATCGGGAGTTTCGAGAAACGGGCCCCTGAAACAAGAGACTGAAATGAAAAGTTGATTAATGCGGCAGATCACTGTGTCGAGTCTTCACAGCGAATAACGTCACGCTTAACTGGCCGATTAGGACAATAACCGCACATACGGGTCCATACATCAACTACTTGAACTACTCGACTTTGAGGATGACTCCACTCAGAGCTAATTTTTCGGCTATACACCCACCTCAAGATGGCAACCGATTAACGGTTTTTGTATATGTAATCGCATGAGGCCGAGTAGAATTAAGGATAAATTTTCACGCGTATTTTCAAACTGGTTTTCGCAAAATTACCCGAGTCGCGTAGCGACGAGGGCAATTTGTGAAAACTTTGAAAATACAAGTGAAAATTTATCCTTAATTCTACGAGGACTCAATGTGATTACTTGTTTATAACATAGAGGGCAAAATTTTCTGAAAACTTTCTATGCACATCAAAACACAATCCGCAGCCGGCCCTCAGAATAAACAATTCTCCACACAAGCAGTTTATTAAACTGCTACTCAGCGTCCAGAACAAAAAGAAAACTGTCTTTTATGCAATGTTCATCTTCTGAGATAATTACAGTTCTAGTTCATTGACAAACTCACACTCAAAACTCAAACTAAGTAAGACTTAATTTATTTACCTGAGTTGCGAAGCGACCTCTCGCTCGCTGAATTAACCAAGGTTTTCGGTAGTTTTAAAACAAATAACCATTTGCTGTTTCCCGTAAAACATTCAGGTTCACCTTCTGGAATTTCTCTTCGAGCTATCACCTGATTTCCAACCATTTTTGCCAAGCAACTCGGTTAGAGTTAAACCATGAAACGATATTCTTGTGTTGAACAACTCAAAATCCAATTCAAAATCTGCTTTTCGTTTCAAGACGCTTACAAAATGCAAATGGCGCGCTCTCGCGCTCAGCCAATCAAATGCGAGTATTTTTGGCGCTTGGCCAATCAGGAGTCAGTAATTTTGCCCTCGTTGGAAAGAAAATTAAGAAAAAATGCCCTCTGTCTCAACCAATCAGCAATCAGTAATTTTGCCCTCTATGTTATAAAGAAAAAAAAACTGTCTCGACAATTCGCAAGTTGAGTAGATTCAAACCAACTCTTCACTGCTTCTCTAAGTTCATACACTTCCGAGATGTTATTTCTCAAACTAACCTTTTTAAAGTGCATATCGTGGTATCTTGACATTTTATTAATTATGTTCGTTTTCTAATACTAACTCACCAAATATTTGCCTTCAGTTAACGTAAAAGTGCGATTTATCGCTCTGGCCAAACAGTGAGTGAAAGCTTTATTTTAAATGCTTAAGTTTATTAGGACCAAAAAGGTAAACAGTTGTTAATGCTAGTGAAAAACACAAATGTCCGCAAACTTGAAGTGGACATAAAAAGAAAATCAACCCGCTCATGATCAGGTCACAGTGTCGGAATGCCAGTCACTATCACCACCAACAGCCCTTTTCTGAACTACTCTGCGATACTCTACGAGCACACCAGAATACACTACACAGGCTGATTTGAATGTTGTTGAATGTCACAGAATGGAATCAGTTTCTTGTCAACTCCAAGATATGTACAAGGAAACCATCAGTCAGTTAAAGGCCCTTAACGCCCAGCTTAACAGACTGGAAGAAGATCTTAAGAGGCGTGACAAGCAACTCAATCTGGCCGACGCCAAGACTTGCATCTTTAGCAGACTTTGAACTTACAGGTAAAATAACAAACATGTTAATGAGATTTGGGTGCGAGATTAAAAGCAGCTAGAAAATGTTTGCAAGAACTTTTGTTGTCAGAATGTTTTATATAAGATTATATAGTTGTTATAGTTGTTACAATCTTATATACGTTCAACGCCGTGAACACTGCTTCGTAACATATCTAGTTCAGCTATAGTTGGCTCCCTTATCTTACAAGGGCTTATTAAATTTATTAGTCTATGGTTTAGATTTCATTATATATATATTTTTGATATTTATCTAGTTTGTACTTTTCCTTAGTCTCCCTTTTACCTATATTGTATTACCAAATTTGTAAAATTATCCGTAATTCCGCCTATTGGCTGTCAAGGGTGTTTTAATAAAACTATCTTTTATCTTTTTCTATCTTTTTGACGAGACTCTCTGAACTGGTTTGAGATTGATTTTTTTAAATCATATATGTAGTGAACTGATCATTGCTCCTTTAGGCTGAAGAGAGTGCGTGCAGTGTCAAGCGGCTAGAGGTCAGAGGTGCTACCAACCTTCAAGCCAACCATTCATTTGTCTTAAACAAGGTGGCAAAGTTGCGGAAAGCATACTTTTGAACTGAGGCCTTGAACGACCGTTAAGCTGCAGGAAATACCCACGAACAGCCTTAAAGTGGGTGAAGGTTGAATTTGTTAATTCATTCGATATGAAAGGGCTGTTCATGGTTTTAAGAATGGTTAGCCAATATTTTGTCCTAAAATTATTTTTCAATGGTCGAAATGTATCCTTCTTTAAGCGTTTGAAGTGTATTTGTTGATTGCGACGGTACCTATGTTTGAATTGCGTGTATTTTTTCCATTTTTTTAACCGTTGTTTCTATGTTTGAATGAAACGAAGAAAAATTCAACTTTAGATAGTTTAGTGTGCTTGCATTATCGTTGACCATCATTTTATTATTTTATTATTGTATTCTTCTTTTAAGTACTGTTTAATAAACGAGCAGGAGTGTTTTATCGGGTTTAAAACCACGAGGCGTAGCCGAGTGGTTTTAGACCCGATAAAACACGATCTGCGAGTTTATTGAACGGCTTCAAAAAACGATCTCATAGAATAATGAACTAATGGTGCCATTTTCCCGTGCTATAACTTTATTCCATAGTCTCATCAAGAGAATGTCAAAATCGATCTCACAGAATATAAAGACATTCTTTCATGTTTTGTAGTTCCTATAGTCTTTGAAAAGAATAAAAAGTTTTGTTTAATGAGCTTCGGACCATTTTCCCGTGCTGCTAGTTCATGCTGCTAGATCTGAAAAGAATTATAAGATTAGATGATTTGTATAGTGGAAACTTCATTCAATAGTGAGCTCGATGAGAACATTATGGCTTCGAAGCACAAGCGGACGTTTCGCAAACCCAAAAATGCTGAAGAAGAGAAACAACTGCTGGAAAATGCCGTACCAAAGTCAACACGTTCCGTCAATAAGTGGGCTATGAAGATTTTTTCAGAATGGCAGTCAACAAGAGTAAATAAGAAAGCTTCTGAAGAGCCGAGCAGTTGTACTAATGACACATCACAAATTCAAGACTTGGAAACCGACGTAGGTTGCTAGAGAAATTAAAATTATTAAGCCATTGGCTTCCTGTTGCATGTGTAGATGTGTTGCTTTAAATGTTATTCCTTTTTTTTTTCTTGTTTATTTTATTTCATTTCTTTTTTCAGGCCTTTGATTTGTTCCAGAAGAGAGTTGGATTGATGGTAATTTACCTCATTACTATTCTTTATATAAAATGTTACCCTCATTAGTATTCTTTATATAAAGAATACTAATGAGGGTAACATTTTATATAAAGAATAGTAATGAGGTATATTACAATCAGCCCCGCTTTCCCCTGGGACTGAAATCAAATGCCGCCACCAGGCTTTTTAGATTGTTGATGTATTACCGGTTTTAAACAAGCATCCACGTGACTGATTTGCGTGATGTAATTGGTGGAAATGATCATTAATTATTCATGAGTTTTTGAACAAATGGTAAACGTTAATCATGCACGGTTGAGTTATGTATGTACGCACGGGGCGAAGGGGAGAATATGGAGTTCCATTCCCGCCAAAATTCAATGTTGTATTTTCAATCGTACTTTTTGCATTTTATTCTACATAGCACATTCGAACATCCAACATCACACTTTTTGACATGCTACTTTTCCGATTCAACTGTTTGTGAGATTTGACTTGCTATAATCAACATTGAACATTCAAGTTTTCTTATTCTACATGGAAGTTTTCTAATTCAACATCCAACTTTCCGTGTTCAACACTCGAGTTTTCGCATTCGACTTCCATCCGCTGGTCAGCAATCGATTAACATCGTGGGCTCATCCAACTGACCTACCTCCCCTCGAATTACATGCTAAGAGCGTTCCAGTGGAGTAGGCATGGGAGACGCTCTCTACCCCTAGACAGTGTCAAAAGACGGGCTCGGGTGGAAACCTGGGATCGAGTTGTTTGAGGTTGGCAAACATGGCCGATCGAAAGGAGAGTTCACCGTCGTCTGCTGTACAGTCTGCTAGCTTGAATGAGGTTCGGGCCACCCTTTTACGGGTTGCTGACCACCTTTCCTCTCTGCAGGAAAGTTCATCTTCAAGTGAGTATCTTGAATCGATTTTCTTAATGTATAAAAGAAACATTAACTCTCGTTTTAATATGTAGACTGTCAATGGAATCTTCTAGTACACATACTGCCAATTTGGGCTGCCTGTGCCAGAACCAGCCCCCTCTCCCCCAAAAGGGACAAAGTCCACTTGTACATAGATACATATTGAGATGACGAAAAAGCACGGGTGGACATTAATAACCATTTAATTGATTGCAAGCAAATGTTTTACTCAATTTACATTCTTCTAGGTCGATACAAGTAAGCTTAAGCTTAAATGTTTTATAAGCTTGAATGTGTAAACTTAAGCCAAAATTTTCGGGTGGTGCACACGAGTTGTTTCTTTTATACATTAAGAAAATCGATTCAAGATACTCACTTGAAGATGAAATTTCCTGCAGATAGGAAAGGCGGTCAGCAACCCGTAAAAGGGTGGCTCGAACTTCATTCAAGCTAGTAGACTGTGCAGCAGACGACGGTGAACTCTCCTTTCAATCGACCATGTTTGCCAACCTCAAACAACTCGATCCCAGGTTTCCACCCGAGCCCGTCTTTTGACACTGTCTAGGGGTAGAGAGTGTCTCCCATACCTACTCCACTGGAACGCTCTTAGCATGTAATTCGAGGGGAGGTAGGTCAGTTGGATGAGCCCACGATGTTAATCGATTGCTGACCAGCGGATGGAAGTCGAATGCGAAAACTCGAGTGTTGAACACGGAAAGTTGGATGTTGAATTAGAAAACTTCCATGTCGAATAAGAAAACTTGAATGTTCAATGTTGATTATAGCAAGTCAAATCTCACAAACAGTTGAATCGGGAAAGTAGCATGTCAAAAATTGTGATGTTGGATGTTCGAATGTGCTATGTAGAATAAAATGCAAAAAGTACGATTGAAAATACAACATTGAATTTTGGCGGGAATGGAACTCCATAGGGGGAGAGGGGGGTTTCTACGCACGAAAAAAGTCAAAAAAGTGTTAGAGCTTGGCCTCTAGGGACTCTAGCTTGTTGAGTGCTAAGCAAAACGTCCCAAGTGCACCCATAACTCAATAGTGCACAGCTGTGGCCATTTAACCATTTGTTTTATAACATAACTTCGGGTAGTTTATTTTAAGACAAAACTGCTCGTGCTAAGGATTTTTTTGTCTGATGGCAAATTTTACGCGTGTAATACTTGCGCAAATCATCCGGGAAAAAGAAACTGAAAAAAACCTTTCAATATGTGACCTTTAAAAATCGCAAGTGGTAGAACTTTTAACAACCTTTGCCATGAGAGGATGAGGTCTTCATACACTTAGTAAGCTTAACTTCAAGAAAATAGGTGAAAAAGCTCGCAAAGTATAATTGAACATTTTCCTGCATTGATCGCAAGCGATATCACAGCATCGCGTGCTCAAGTAGTAGGCATTCATCAGCGTGCATAGATGGATGACTATGCTGGTAGGCTTGAGTGAATAATCAGAAAGCGTGGTCAGAGAGTTTCACCCTAAAGCGAAAAGTCAGAATTTATCCCCGTGTTTACGTTGTTTCCTTCCGTGCATTTTACTGTTTTGCGTTTTTTGAACTCTCTACCAGGTCTGTTCACTGTGCCCCTGACGAGAATGACAGACCTTCTGAGCAGACTAAAACCTTTCTCATTATCGTTCTATGCTGTATCAAATTTAAACTTTTGGTGAGCTCACTAAAAAAGTGTAAAAGGTTAATACATAATTAATCTACGAATTTAATTTCAAGCCGGTGAGAAATACATAGAACTATTCTCCAACGACCACACTACTACAGAGGTCAGAAAACAATTCAAAAATAGATCTGTCTCTCAAGAAACGTAACAGCGACCTTGACAATAGCGTAACACTTTTCTGCGTATCTACCGAGAATCTTTCACAGACCACTAAAAATACGCTATAGTTTGTGTCGAGTGCCAAAACACAGGATTTGAACATGCTTGCAGTTGATCTCAGTTATCTCGACGCTTTTTATCTTTAAAAGGTTATCATGTATCTCGACGCTTCCTCCTTAAAAAAGAAAGAGGTTAGATATTTTCTTCGTATTTCAACTCTACTGAGACGACATTACAAGCTTAAAACTCGCATGGAGTATTCCTTTTTAAGCAACACACACTCGTCACGTGACACGCTTCAAAACCATATTTTGCGACATATTCAGGTGCAAGACGGTTCTGGCACGATGACGCAGGCAGTTGGATGCCAGATGCTTTTAGAAAACTTTACACTGATTTTAGAAAGTGTTGTCGTCAATATGTTGGTCGGAATTGCGCCAACTCTTTGGGGAACTAGTGGATTTTTTTCTGACGTATGCGCTTGCAAACTTTTCCCGCCAAGTTTCAGACCTCTGGTGGGTGGAGTAGGGGGCGTTCTGGACTGTTCAGTTTCCACTCTCTTAGATGGGTTACTTTAAACAATTTACCAATGAGTTTCTTTTCCCTTCTTTCATCAATACCAACTTTATACAGTTTTCTTTTAGTTCAACCAACTTGTGTGGCATATAACTTGTCGGTTTCAAGAGTGTTTGTTATATGGCAAGTTCACTGTACGTAACTGAAATTAAACTTTCGTGTGTGATTAATAGAAGTTTGGATTAAAATTAACTTTTTGAGTGCCATGTGCTCGAGTCTCTGTTTCTTATGTTCTTATGTCTTTGAATTTTATGATTCTTTCTCCCGCAGAGATGTTCTCAAAGGGCAGGTCGATATCGACACCAAAGCATATTTGGGTATACTTGGCCTTATGGCGCACATCGCCTGAGCTCTGCTCTCATTGCATCAAAATCGCCATCAAATGTGGGGGTAGGGGGTGGGAATCCGGGACAAATGGGGCGGGAAGTGTACGGGAAGATGGAAAAGTATACAACAGTGCATGCGACATTGTCGAGAATGCCACGGTGTACGTCATGCCCAGGTTCAGTTTACTGGAAGAAGCAAACTTAATTGAGATTTCCCGCTGTGAATTCTGTTAATTAAAATACTTCACTGGTTTATCATTTGTTCTATGCGTGTAACAGAAATGTGATAAAAAGGCAGTTAAACATTTGTTTCTACCCATGTGCGTGTGCTGCAATTTTATGCACCGTTGAACAGTTAGGTGTTAATTTACGAAACAAATCCACCTGAAAGATCTAAATTCGGGCTATGTCGTGAAAGAGTGCGTGCTTTCCTCACGAAACACCCACTTGCTAGTGTGTGAAAAAAGGCACATAGCAATACAGTAGGATTTCGACCAGCGAACTGTGTTTATTTCCTTATTGCTGTTCTCTGATTCAGCGAAAGAGTTTAAATCGGGGTATAAAAGGAAATGTCACGAGGCACAGCCATACGTTTGGTGTTGGTCGCTGTATATTGTATAGAACTAGGAGCCGAATTTGAAGTCCTTGGCGGCTTCGTATCTTCTTCTTGAACAGATGCACACCACTTAAGAGAAGTCCTGCAGTTTGGTTTTTCCATGAGTTGTTACTCTGAATAAGTTAAACTGGGTTTTCCGTCTTCATTGCACTTGCTTTAAGCCACGTTATTTTAAAAGCCGGGGATTGGTATTGCCGCAAACGGCAAGGAACGCCGTGAATATTCAATCGATTCCACTTTATTTCAGTGCCCAAACAGTCCTTTGCTTTCTGTTGTTCCGTACGTACAATGGCTTGTATTGCTAAAGCATTCTGTTTAGTATCTGCAAATGTTTTCCCATCATCAATCCCAAGTCTCTCCTTACAGCGTAGTTTGAGTTCAGCATTACCTTAGCTGGCATTCTTCTGAGTTAAAAATGTTAAACAAGCACAAATTTTGCCTTCAAAGATAAATGAGATTTCGCTACAGAGTAGATTACAAGTAACTAATGCCGTTGTATTTCTTTCTCTTCACGCGCCGGTTTGCCGACTTTGGAACTGAGTACACGGTGTTGTGCCGGATGGAAATTAAACTGCACAGTCGGGCCACGTTTGGTCGAGTATCGACGAGAATCTCCGATACTAGAAGGCGTGTGAGCCGAAGGTAAATTTAGTTTGAACTTGTCGTCGACTTTTGCCTTACAAACAGTTCTGACATAAATCGAATTCAGTTTTACCCCTCAACACACCCCGCGGTAGCACACACAACTTTCTTCGAATTCCTCTGTAGGCGTGGCTTCGATCAACAAGAGGCTAAAATTTGATTCTTTATGCGCAGGCTTCATGTGCAAGAAATGCGTCGCTTTGGAGTGGAAGCAAAATCATGTCCCCAACTACCAGAATTAATCATCGAAATCCTTGTTTGTTAAAAGAAATTGACTTATTTTTATCGTTTTCAGGTCAACTAGGAGAGGTAAAGGAAGCTGTAAAATGAAGAAAGCACCAGAAGATTAAAGCTCCCTGACATTAGCTCCGGGACTTGAATTTATAAGTCTTAACACTTTTAGTTCAGTTATTCATATTTACACTCCCTCCTCCCCATACCGGGAGGGAGAGGGAGAGGGAGAGGGTGAGAGCCCCGCCATCCGTTCTTCCCGGTTGTAATTTATTCACATTTTCATGAAATATCTTTTGTCTTAGTAACGCATCACATCACAGACATTTTCCCTGGTTATTATTGAGTTGCATAGCTTCTTGCTATGATAATATTGCTTTCCAATCTCGAGGATAAAATGTCACCAATTTTCATCGACGTCTCATGTGTACTGCGCATGCCACGTGGCAGGCGACAAACTAAGAATCGATCAATGGGAAAGGGCTATTTGTTCTAGTTCCAGGTTCATAATGAAGGATGCCTTGCCTAAAATTCCAGTTCATAATCTAGGATTCCCTGCTTAAAATCTCCTCGTGTGCCCTAAGCAAGTGTCTTGTCTGAGCGACATGTTTCCTAAGTAGTCCACATGAGGCGGCTTATCGTAGAGACCTGTGTCCTCGAACACTGTGTCGCCATCTGGGATCCCAGACCTGGTGCTGGTGCTAAGTCGAGCGGCAAGCTGGCTAAGGAAGAGATACAACACGTCTAGTGTCTTAAATCCTTCCCCTTCTAGGCTGAAGATCCATTGAGCTACGCAGAATCGACACACTTCTCACGTTGCTATTCAAGACCTATCAGGGCCTGACCTCAGTTGACTCCAGGAATTACTTACGGCCTGTGAGGCGCAGCGCTAAACACACCCATCATGACAGTTTCATATCATTATCTACGACTGCTTGCCCCCACCGTCTCTCGTTTATCCTCGAACGTTTATTTCAATGGAACAGTATCGTGGTTATGCTTCTGCTTCAGCTGTCGCCAATGAAAACCTAAAGTGGTCGAAAGAGATGACTTGGGGCTTGTATTAAAGAAAGATGATTACTCTGAGAATTAATGAAAATTTCTCGTAAGACATTGGTTCACACGACACACATAAAGGTTTTATTATACTTATTGTAGTTTAATTAAGTTTATTACCAAGATTGGTTTACCACTTTGTGGCGCCTTATTCCAAATCAAAGCACAACCGTGATTATACATACCATTTCACGACTGTCCTTAGGCCTCGGTCAATCCTTTTCAACGTCGTTCATCATAATGAATGCAACTTTGTTGTAAGCTGTTGTTGCCCAAACGAATTCAAACTCCCGAATAAAACTCCTTCGACGGGTTTGGTTACCCACATTAGTGATGTGAATTTTGTAAGGTTGTCTGTATTCGAGAGTTTGGTCGTTGTTGCACAACGTTGAACGATGTAGCTAGACGAATTCTACGTTTTTCAAAATTATTGATTTAAACTTGTTGAACACGTTTTGCCATACTGTTGAATGATGTTGAATGTTACTGGATTATGTAAATTAATGTTTCTTGCAATTATATGTGTTCAACACCGTTCCATGTGCCTCGGCAAAACAAATTCAACGTTGTTGTTCGCGCCTGAAGGCAAAAGAAATGTGAATGAAGTTGGATCAAAAGCCCTATGTTAATCAAAATTTAGCCTGCGTGCAGAAGGAAATAGGAGTCGTACGCACGCAGGCTAATCAAATTTATACAGGGTGGCTCAAGGCGCTCAAAATGTTGAATTCCACAATGTTGAAAGTTCCTGAATAAAAATGTTGGATTCGTTTGTCCAAGGCCTTAAGTTGAGTGTATCTCCTGTATCTCCAGGCCGAGAGAAAATTTTGGTGGCAAATCAATACAACATTAGCAAGTTTTTTACCTTCTGGCCACTTCACTGCTTAAACAGAGGGCTTATACTGTAACGAGAAATGACTTCTGTATCACTTCAGGATTAAATAGAATACCTCTCGTGACTCTTCTAGTTGACAGAATAAAACGTTGTTTGTAACTTAAGGTCATCTGCTATGCCATTTCCCGTTGATTTATCCGTTAAAATCTTTTCCCTTGCACAATTTCTTATCTCTACTTCCTGAATACGTTCGGAAGGGGGGGGGGGGGAGTCCACTGTAAAAGATCTTTGTCTGTTATTACCTTCCAAGTCTCCTAGGGATGTATTCCTCTGGCTCAAGACGCAATCTTTGCTAGTTTGCATCAAGGCCCAGACGCACGGTACAACATTGCGTGCAACTTGAAAGTTGCACCGTGTGTCCACCCTAGAAATTGTTGTGCGCAACGTTGCGTGCAACTGTTGCAGGAGTAGAATCGGCTCCGACTTCCGCAACATCACACACAACTGTTTCACCGTGTGTCCATCATCTGCAACATTGCGTGCAACTTCGTGACGCAGTTTCCGACTTTCGACCAATGAATTCCGCCTGTATTATTGGTTACCGCTGATCAAAGGTACCGCACCTGTACACTACCCCGGGAAATTTTTTGTTGGAGTGGACTTCAGTTAACAACAATGCCTTGGTCTGTTGAGAAAGAAATAACCCTCATATAACTTTTAAGAGCGCTTGTCTGTAAAAATCAAACATAACGCGGCAAGGGTACAAAATTCGATTTCTTTCATATTTTAATGTTAGATAGGTTAGGGTATAACTAAAATCACTGGATACGTTTTTTGGCAAAATATTCTTTTATTTCAAAGAAAAATACAAATAACGAACTTCCCTTAAAATCGCCATTTGAAACAGTAAATTATGACAACAATTTGAGGGGTTCACGTGCAAAAACAAATCCCTCTGTCGTCTTTAAAACACCCAAATCTACTTTTCCAATCTCTCAAGAGCTTCAAAACTGATTTTGGTAGAAACTTCGTTGTTCTTTGTGTTTGAAATAATTTAATTTTGAAAGTATACATTTCTCATCAGGAAAAGTACTTTGTGATTTAAATTATTTTTCACCATGTGCTAAACCTTCAAATCGATTCAGCTTATGGCTGTTGAACTAAGAAAAGATGTTCTCAGGATTGCTGCAAAAATTTCTTTGGGCAAATGATTAAGAGCGACGCGAGAGCTTTTCAAAGTTCGTTAAAATGCAGGTTTTTTTACCCTTCCTGGCAACATTCCATTCGCGAGTCACGCACATATTTTAATGTGTTTTTCAACCCTTATGAGATCGAAAACGTCAAACAGAAAAACACTTCGAAACGCTCTAACCTCATTTGCTGTAGAGGACAGGTCCAGAGGCCATTTTCGTGTGATTCTCTTGCCGTTCGTCGTATTTTGGTCCTGCTGATGACGTCCAATGAACCGAATGAACACCGCCAACTGGGTCAACTTAATTGTAAACGGTCGAACAGCTCAACGACACCATCTTTTCTTGTAAAGTGTTCGACGTCTTTCTGCACTACGGCATCTTACTCAACGGTTCAGTTGATTTAATACGAGTGTTGCTCAGTTTTCAGTGCACAAAAGCATTATCAGATTTGACTGCTAAATTGGGACCAAACGTGGATGGCGCCGCGTGCGTATTTGGTTTGTCACGCAATGCGTATCAAAGGCATTTTAGGGGGTAGGGGAAGGGCAAAACCTTTGAGGTGAAGTAAAATGACATACAGTGTTAATTGCAGGGATTATTCGTGGTTTTAATGATCTAATGACGTTGTGCGTCTTTCTTACTTGTTACCAGTGTTGCCGGTTACAACCATTAAAAATTGTATTTGCTACCCAAGCCTAGTAGTCTGAAACGCAATTCCAACCGTTGTACAAGCTTACAGACATGGTTACAGGTGAGTGGTGCAACAGAAGTGGCGCTAATGTTAACGAGACCCAACTTTAATACGGGGAAAACCTATAACTACAAGGGGCTCCCTTTTGTTAATTGACGAGCGGGTATTCTACCTATGATCATTGGTGTCAGTCTGCTGGTTCTCAGCTGGCACAGGACCGGTACAAGGCACAGTTATATCAGGAGTGAAAGTCAGCTCGCTGTTAAAGGGTTGGATGGAGTTTTGGACAGGAAGGGTTCTCTCTTCATAACAAATGGGTGCAATCGAAGTTTTTAACTGTGCTCTCTTGTCAGCTGTTTGACTTAGTCTACATTAGTGTGTCCTGACTAATGAGTGGGGCTTCTAACAGCACGCCAGTGCTGTTTGAAGACTGTGAAATATGGCACGTAACCATGGTAACAAAAAATGAGGTTCTGTTCCTGAATTTCTGTTTACGAATCTTACTGAGACAGGTTCCCAGTGAGCGAGATCTCTCACAGCAGCCAGCATACTTATCATAATGGATATGAGGATATCATTGATGACAGAAATACGTCAAGCATCTTGCCCTTAAACGTCTGTTACCTCTTTCACGTTCTACATACACCTTAATGAGGACGAAGAGAAGAGTGAGGCTTCCATCGATAACCTGGCTAATATTCGGATAGACCACAAGCGAATATAAAATTCACCTGATCCAACTTTTACAAGCGAACCAGTCCCGCGTAAGATAATTTCAGATCCCTTCTTCCCCAGTCCTCTTTCACTTTTTGGCCACTTTCCTTTTCCTTACCGCGACCTGGACCCTTGTGCTGCAGCTTCTGCTAGACACTATTCCAAGTTTTGCACGATGGCTGGGACATATCGTCATTGTATTCAAACGTTCGTTGTAAAAACTGACTTGTAACTTGTGGTATCAGGCCCGCACCAAGGCTGAAATAAATGCTGCGAGCAAATTGGCCTAGTCAAAGCCTCCCCCCCCCCCCCCTTCAAAATACACACTCATGCACATAGATACTAACTCTGTTCACAATGCTGCAGTTTGTGTCGATTTTGTCAAAAACGACGCCTTTTAGGGGACATCCTTCATTGACAATTTGCCAAAAAGCTGCTTCCTGTTTGCTTTTTCGCCGACAAAGTTGTTGGCAACATCCATCAGATTTATAGCATCAGTTTTAAAAAAGTACCCTTAAAGTTACAAGGTTTGTTAAAATTGAAACATTTCGACAGCCAAGCTACGAATTTCGGACCTGTTTTACCTAACTCTCGTAAACGTTTACGCAACTTTTATCACTCGATTGGTGAGATAAAAATAGTTTTGTTCCTTAGACTTGTTTTAAAACAACATGATGAGCTTAAAGCTTGCAGCAAATACACAGCAGTCGCTTAGCTATTAAAGGCATTAAGGTCCTTCACAGTAAAGCTATACTGCCAGGGTCAAGGTGATATGGGTGAAGAAAGACATTGGTAAGGAACCTGGGCGACTGAAGTGTGCGGTGGGCTAGTAGATTTTTGAAGCCCACTTGCCCGGTGGCTAGTGACTCAACAGATGTCAAACTCTGTTAAAGGTTGTAAAATAACAAAAGTAACTTTTAGCATCAGCATTTAAGACTATTCGTTGACATTAATTCGTTTTAATTATATATTTTTTGGCTCATTTATTGTAATGTTTTTTCAACTTCCAAAACTTCTGGGGACTCGAGCCCCCCCCCCCCCCCCACCCCTCCCCCTTCTACGGGCCTGGGTATTCTTGATGCATGAAAGTAAGGGAACAATTGTTTTCAAGCTTTTGATTCGTCTGGTTTTGTAACCACAAACTCCGACAACAAGAAAATGGAACCAACAACAACCGTCTTCTGCGTAACGAAGCAATTCATGTATGTAAATACGTATGATTTGTGAAAAAAAAGAGTCCGAGGTCCCCCCTCTAAGCCAAAACAATAAGCACAAACTAGTTAGTCACATCCCAATTTCCCTGATAAAAACGATTTTAATGTTCTGGACTCGACGTTTTGAAGAGGTTTTTAACTTAAGCTAGTAGACGTACCCTTGTTAGCTAATTTTCGTGTTCGAACATTGTTATTTGCATGCCTACAACTCACGCCGAGGGGTGACTACTTTTTCGGCATTCTGGCACGGGAGGTTGAGGTGCCTAAATGTAGCACTAATTTTGTTTCGTATTTTTGGTCCATTACCAGTTCCTCCCATTTCTCGAACCCCGAGCCGTTTAAAAAGAATCAGAGCAGATTTTGCCCTTCCCCTTACCCTCTAGTAAAATGACCATTCCGATGATTTGCATTGCGTGACGCGGCTCTAGATAGAACTCTGGCCACGTTAGCGGCGACATGTGGTGATAAAAACCTTTTTGTGTATTACCAACTAAGCAACACTGACCAGCAACTGAACCGTTGAGTAAGATGTCACAGTGTAGAAAGATGTCGAACGTTTTGGAAGAAAGGTTGTTGTTGAGCTGTTCGACCGTTTACAATGCACTGACCCAATTGGCGGTGTTCATTGGATGTCATCAACAGGACCAAAATACGTCGAACGGCAAGAGAATCACTCGGAAATGGCCTCTGGACCTGTCCTTTACAGCAAATGAGGTAAGAGCATTTCGAACTGTTTTTCTGTTTGACGTTTTCGATCTCATATGGGTCGAAACACATTAAAATATGTGCGTGACTCGCGAATGGAATGTTGCCAAGAAGGGTCAAACAACCTGCATTTTAACGAACTTTGAAAAGCTCTCGCGTCGCTCTCAATCATTTGCCCAAAGAAATTTTTGCAGCAATCCTGAGAACATCTTTTCTTAATTCAACAGCCAGAAGCTGAATCGATTTGAAGGTTTAGCACATGGTGAAAAATAATTTAATTCACGAAGTACTTTTCCTGATGAGAAATGTATACTTTCAAAATTAAATTTTTTCAAACACAAAGAACAACGCAGTTTCTACCAAAATCAGTTTTGAAGCTCTTGAGAGATTGCAAAAGTAAAATTGAGTGTTTAAAAGACGACAGAGGGATTTGTTTTTGCACGCGAACGCCTCAAATTGATGTCATAATTTACTGCTTCAAATGGCGATTTTAACGGAAGTTCGGTATTTGCATTTTTCTTTGAAATAAAAGGACATTTTGCCAAAAAAAGTATCCAGTGATTTTAGTTATACCCTAACCTATCTAACATTAAAATATGAAAGAAATCGAATTTTCCACCCTTGCCGCGGAATTTTGAGTTTGTCTGATTTTTACAGACAGGCGCTCTTAACAAGGTGAGGAACCCTTTATAGATAAATTTACTTTTCACGAAAGTTTTGTGTTGTATTTTTGAGCTTACTTTTTTTTATCCAAGAGCACCAAAACGGTCATTGCGGCAGCTTTCTGTTTCGTGGCTACCGACGCCATGTTTGTTCTGGTTGCGAAAAAACTCGCGTGTGCAAGGTTGCGTCAGAAGGTTGCAGAAGTTGCGCACAATGTTGCTCGGTGTGGCTACCCCGGTCCCAAAAGTTGTGCGCAATGATGCATCGTGTGTCCGCGCCTTTACATTCAAATATTTGTTCCTATAGAACACACTCATGCTATAGAACTGCATTACAAGCAATCAGTGTTCACCGCACGACAAGGAAAGTCAAGCAACCATTCTGAGTTTGCACCACAAGCAGTCGTTCCTAGTACCACCAAAGACAAGTCAAGCAATCTTCCCTACGGTACTTGATGAGCAGTCCTTCAAAGATTACGCTTTTTCTAGATTGCATCACAAGCCATACCACGCAGTCTTTCTAAGACCACGTATTGAGCCAAAGGAATGAGAGCATAGGAGGGTAGTGGTGTTCCTGGTTCTAGCTTGCGTTCTTGTCAGCTGGTTTGGATCCAGTTTGGATTAAAGTGCTTCTGTAATGGTTCCCACACTTTGTAGTAGTTATGGTCGACCTTCTGACAAGTTTCATTTCCCCATTTTGTGATGGCCAAACTTAGACTGCTTTCAAACATGAACGCCTGAATAAAGGAAAAGAGATACGTGTGTTTGTAGCTTCGTTTGTAACTATTCCCCATTATTTAGGTCGTAATGCATTACATATAGCTGTACCTGTTTCATGTTCATTTCACTTAGTGAAAAACTATTTAATTATGAGCACGTCATTGTAATGAATTAACAGAAAGGTCACGCCAATGAAGTATTTGGTTTCCCATTCATTCATCGCCAGTGCTCCTTCCCCTTTTTTCTGGCAAGTAGTAAATTACCGAAGAAGAGCATCTAAAAGAAACAATTTTCTGGTCGAGGTAGAGCGGATTTAAGATAGTCGGGGTTCGAAATGGCTGCAAAATTGTTCAGTCGTCATACTCTAGTTCCAAAGGTTTTTCTTTCTCTGTCTCTCAAACCAAACTGAGCTGCGAGACCCACTTTGCATATTCTTTATTTCCTCGTCCCACAGGAGAGAAGCAAATTCCCCCAACTACAATCGCTCCTAACCCATTCAATGTTGTTGTCCAATGTTTTGAGTTTTTATTAAAATTAACAATTTACCACAGAATAAAAGTCCTTTTTACGCGGTGCGAGTCTACAATAAATCGACCACAAGCACTCGCGCCACAAGCATTCATGACGCGAGCCCTGGTATGGACTCTCATCTCCCACGACTCTCAACCACTCAGAGAACGAGAAACAGATAAGATGTGGTAAAAAAATATTTTTTCACTATACCCTTGTTCTACAAAGTATGTAAATTGACCACATTTGCTCTCTCTGAATAAAATGATAAACTTATTTCACATCAAACTGTTTTCATCACCCAGCTGAGTTACGATTAACTTATGAATCTGAGTAATGTCAGATTCCTGTCACTGCCTACGATGGAATTGGACAGTATTTTACTGTTACTGTGTGCTGCATTCCATTAATGATCGGCAGAAAATATTTTGTTATTGTATACTAATTGACCATAATTACTAGGTGTGGCGGTTTTTTTGGAAAACAGGAATTGAGCTTAAAACTTCCGTTGCAAGGATGATTTTCCGTGTTTGAACTTCATCGAGAAATGAACAGGTGTGAAACTTTAGAACACAAGTCATTGTCAGTGAAATGAACAGTCTACAACTTTTCTGCGTATTTTAATTTGTTGAATGCAGCAGTTTGATTTTTCCAGTTAAAAATGGATTCGAATCCCATGGAAAGAACTGAGAACTCCACTGAGCTGGGTGGACCTCAAGCTGCGAAACAATCTCAGGTCAGTATTGCTAACGAAAACATTTTAGATGAGCTAGAACTTTTGATGGGTTTCAAGATAATATCAAACTTAGTTTGTTACAAACTTTTGAGGTCAGTCAGTTGCTCCGTTTGGTTGAATACAGAAGTAAAACAGCTCATATAGATCAAGTCTAATTTCACAAACAACTAGTGTCTTTTAGATCTCACGGCCCACTCGTTAGTGTTAACTTATCATCAATTACCAGCTTGGTAGAGATCTGTACTGCAGCAAAAATTTCGAAGGCTATGCGAAAGATTTAGGATGGAGGCAACTGTGGTTTAACGTAACGAGAGGACACGTAACAGGAATAATGGGGAAAAGGAAAATAACAGGTAAAGGTTATAACACGACACCCGCAGGGAACATTTGAATGTTTGCATACATTATCGTATGGCTTTCTTTTAATTTAACGCTATAGGAGCAAAAATTTCGCTATATATCTTTAAGTAAAGCATGAAGAGGTTTCAATCAGAAAGGACAGAGTTAATATAAAATCATTCTACATCTTAAACGTTTCAAATAGAAGAAAGGAGAAAAAGGTGTGCACTGTTAGGATTCGAACAGTACCGTCAGTTCAGGCCTTAGTGTGCCGTGAGTGAATCTTATTGTTGAGAGTCTCTCATAATCTAGTGTGACACCATATCTGTATCAATCCCGAGTATAATCTCCGGTTTTTCAAAGGTTTGTGATGAGGCTTTAAGCCATCATAACCAAAGCAGCTTGTATTTGCAATTGGAATACGATTCAAAACAAAACAAACAAACAAACAAACAAACAAAGCGTGTGACATAAGTTTAAAACGTTTATCGTGGCAGTTTGGAAAAATTTTGGAGCGTGTTGAATGCAATATTAGTTCCAAACCTCGTATCACAGAACGCTAAACCTGACAAACTTGAAATTAGTCGAAAAATAAATATTTTAAAATGTAGCATGTAAGCATGGGAGAAGAAACAGGTGATGACGTGAAAAGATGGTTTAAGATAAAATATAAATCTGATGATGTTCAATGATATTTCTTATTCTCAAGGGCGCCAGTAAACTTAATGAGTAACAACAAGGGAGAGAATGGTGTGTGGGGGGTGGCGTGAAAGAGGAGAAGGAGGGACTATCCAGCCTAAGGGAGAGGGAACTTATAACTAGAATGTTTAATTACCATAGCCTAAAACGAGGGTCCTGCAGGGAAGTGGCAAAATAGGACCTGGGACTCTTCTATGTTTTGCACTGGGAAATGTGATTCGTGGCACTGTGATTTTGCCAATGGACTGGGGAATGGGAACTATATTCTACCCCCCCCCCCCCCTTTTCAGGACCCTATAGATATATGTTATTTACCGGCCGGAGGGCCGTATAGGGAAAAACTGAGGAGACAGTTTTGCCCTATACGGACCGACCTAGGCAGGTAAATAACATATTTATTTTTTTCCAACATTTGTCAGTTTGCAGTTTGACACCCTTTTGAAAGGGTGTCAGAACGCGCGTAAGTTTCACTGAGTCAGGTGGCAGGAAATCGTGGGGCTAATGCGGCTATCATAAACTCTTCAAACTTTTAACTTAAGTTTAATATTTTCGACTAGAAACTACCCTATCAACACGGAAAAGGTTGTTTTTCAAGAACAGACATGCACATGGAATTTAATCGTAGCCAGCATAAGGATAAATAGCCCAATTAAAAACTTATAATTAAGCTTAACACTATTTCGTCTGGGCTTTTTCTGAGTTTCTGAGCCTGGGGGGGGCACAAACTGCCCCCCCCCATATATCTCGAAAAGTATTCACGCTCTTGTGATGAAAGTTGGCACGTTGTTAGCACGTCATCAGCTTGACAGATTGGGCTTATGACGTGTCGATTGTGACGTGACATGACGTCACAATGATGTCACAAAGCAGCCATTTTGAATTTGAGGCCGCCATCTGAATCCCGAGCCTGCAGTCATACAGTTGACAATGACGACATCGAAAAATAAATGAGTTTGTTCTAAGAAACATACTTAATCAAAAAAAGCACAAAAAGTAAAGGATTCTCTTCTTTTTACAAACGAAGGGGAAACACTGAAAAAAAAAGACTGAAAAAAGCCAGAAAATAGTCACATCACCTCCTAAGTAGACAGTTGCTATGGAAACGTCAATCATCATAGACACGTCATTGACAGAGGAAAATTTTCTCTGATAAATTTTAGGAAAAGTCACGAGATTTGGTGATTATTCGTCTACCCGTTAAAAGTTATAATTCGTTAAAGTCAGCGCGGGCACAATGTGCCCCCCCCCCCACCCCCCAAGGCTAAATAGGGATCAAAGTACTCAAACAGTAGGAAGGGTTTAATTGTCCTTGCGTAAAAAATGAAAAAGAATAACATTCCGTTTAGCCTAATTACTTTTTCATGTTTTGCATTGTACTTGTAAACATATGTGCTCGTTCTTCGGATATAAACAATTTAAGAGCGCTTTGCTGTAAGAACCGACTAAGGGTATGCAAGATAGAAAAATCCGATTTTCTCAAAATCTGCCAGAATAAAGGCTTTGGTGAAGTAGATCTAAAAATGTAAGTTTCGGGTCGTTTAGATTTTTATTTATTTTTTAGTGAATATTTTCGTATTTTGCCCTGCGCGGCAGTCAAAATCAACGCCAAAATCGGGACTTTTCCGGAAACTCCTGTTCAAATATTCAAAGCGTCCTAAATAAGATTAACCCGGGGAGTTAAAAGATCTTATTTCCTCTGTTTATTAGCAGTGTCAAAGCTTCATGAAAAGCGAACGTGAATTTTTAACGGAATTTTAAAATTTATACCCAACAACGGTCGTTAGCGACAACCCAATTTAGGCTAAATTCAAGCCTCAAAAAAGCACTCTGGTACATGGCTTTACTCAACAAGACTATACTCCGGGAAAGAACAATCACTTCAACTAAACATCGGCCGAAAAACATTTTGGGACAAATGAAACGGGGAATTTTGAGAGCGCTTTGAAAACAGGCTACTTGAGTAATATGAGCGACCCTTTGACCTTTCATGTCAACGGAAATCAACACACAGCAGCTCTTAAAATGTGACTTTCCTTCGCCAGAATACGAGTTTGCCTGTTTTTCTAGAATGTTTTCAAATAGAGGAAACTAGGATTTTGGACGCCTTTGTTCCCAATAATGAGCGATGTTGGGCAATTTAGAGAAGTATGGTATGAAATTGACCTACTCTATTTATCACCGAATTATACATTCAAAGTCTGTGTACAACGGGGAATGCGGAATCAATAACGAAGTAAAATTCCGATTCATGAAATGCTTAGGAATTAACTCTTACCTTGGTGAGCTTTTCCTGGCTACAAACTGCAACTTTCATTGTAAAACACATAGCGAGATCGCCGAGCCGTGTTGCACGTGAGTTGTCAAATGTTTCTACCGTGCGGTCGAGGTTCCCTATGTTAACAATTAACAAGATTTTGGCCCGCATAGCGTGCAGTCGGAAACAACACTATGGTGACGAACGCTTGTGCTTCATAGGAAAAAAGAAGGGGAAAAAGGAAAAAGAGAGCTTTTATTACTTATATACTTATAATTATATACATATTTTTACATCCAAACCGGTGACACGTACAATAGAGTTCTTCTGTTGCTGATAGGCTGCCGGAGGAAATTTGATGTTCACAACAAATATTAGTCCAAGAACGTGGTTTGAGGGCTTATATGAAGTTTGCACATCAAATTTTCCAGGGAACCTATCACACATAGGGCCTGAGACAGAATCCCTCTATTGTTTTTATCGTCCAACGCTAACTTTTGAGCGAAAATTGCCAATATGCGTTGATAGGTGCCACTGAGGAGAGACAGTATCGCGTCACGTGATCGATTTCGACCAAATGAAGCACGCTAAAATGTAGCGTTGTAGTAGAAAAGGTTAGCGTCTTGTTGAACAAGCGCTTGAAGCGTAGTAAACACGTGCACACAAAATTCGTTCAATTATTCACTCCAGAAGGCTCTTCAAACTCCCAATCTTAGTGAAACATTTTACCTTTTGGTAAATAAAACACATAAAACCCACAAATCAGACTGAATGTCTTTCTCTAGTTTTCGATAAAACAGCAGCCACTTCCCTCGACTGGCTGCTACGGCAGAAGGTGCTGTGATTTGTGCCTTACATGGGATACATATGTGCGCACGCCATAATACTCACAAACAGTCTTTAGCACGGCTGTTCTCAGCCTTTTCTTGCTGCCTTTCCTATGCATGTCGCACAGGTTCAACTTGTCATAAGCGATAAGATTGTAAAAATAATAATAATAATAATAATAATAATAATAATTTTATACTACTGTTCTACTGTTCTTACCCCTTTCCCCTACCCTTGGTTACATAACTCAACCATGGACTTGGCCGCATTTTATTTCTGGCAAATGTTTCAGTAAAAAATTAGGCCAGTATTTTCCTTTGCCAAAGTCAAACGCTCTCTCTCCAAACTGTTGCCGTGTCACAGGAAAACTCAAAATTGATTAACATGTTTACACCGTCGAATTTACTTGAGGAAGTTGCAAGTGACAGTCGCAAGCTATTTGTAAATCGTGACAATCATTCATGTGTCTAAGTTCGTGAGTTCCGATAGCCTGCGTAGCAAGCAGATCCGAAGACTTTTCCTCCTTTTTGAGGTATTTTGCGTTTTGGCCGCGCCGGCGCCAAATTAAGGCGTGCACAAAAAAGGAAGGAGCGGAAAGTGGGGGAGGGGGGGGGGAGGGAGAGGCAAAAAAAGGAAACGCTTGCCCGCAAACGCCACAAGTTTGAAAAACGTCACTTTAGCACTCAAAGCTACTCAAGGTTTGATGAATTCATAGCGTGACAGCTTGACAATAAAGCAACAAATAACAGATCACCGGATGTTACAAATTTACTTTCGTCAAAATCAAAACATGCTCCACGTAAGTCAAACCCACGATTTGCAGAGACGAAGCACTCGGAGATGTGATGTCGAAACCTCGAAAGTTGGAAACTCAAAGGGGGGCGCTTCAGGATTTGTCGTTGTAATTTCAAAGTTAATAAATTTGGAAGTTTATCTCTGCTAGGAAAATCGGTTTTATTTCTTAGGGAACCTTTTCAAAGCGTCGGAAAGAAAGGATTCTTAAGGAGCAATTCTTGCTGATATCTTAAGTGTTTACAGTGGAAGTTGTTGAAAACTTGTATAGCTATTTTCGGAACGTGTCTACAATCTTTGTGCTCGAAAAATTAGGAACTTAAGGGCATTATTCGAAGTTATTCGGAATGCAATAAGTATATCGAGTCTCCTGTTTCCCAAGCTCCGCCAAATCAGCGTATCAACTTGTCTAAACGGCTGCTCAAACCTTCATCAGGCAACAGTCTTTGTAGAAAGAGAAAGCTTCCCGAAAGTCCCTGAGATTTGAAGCCACCGAACAGCCGCCTTCTAGAGTCAAACCTGGCCATGGAAATTTTCCAGCTGGAGAGAAACAGTTAGTTGTGTTGATGCGGTCACGCTCAAATTAACTTAACTGATTTGATTGACGTTCTTTGGCGTACGGGTTTTTCAAAATCGTGGGGTTTGCGGACAAACGTTTTTTTCCTCCCTTTTCCCGGCCCCTTCTCCCACTTCTTTTGCGCTCGGCCCAATTTTTGCGCGGCCAAAAAGCGAAAAATGCTTCGAACGTACGAAAAACCCTAGGCCCACAGAAACGCTTGCTACACAGGCTAGGGTTTCGATAGTGTCTACCTCTATGTCACAAGCCCCTCTTTCTCTTTCTGGGTAACCGAAATCCACTCTGGAGACAACCTTCCAGGTATTGGCCTTCTTTAGAGTACATGATGCTACACAGCAGTTGATAGCTCCCAGCGTACTCACGTCGTAGGATAGCGGTGTCGATCGTGGGATTCTTGATCCCTTGAGTTATACAGCAGAGTTCTCTTGTGATGTCGGCGACACGGGCAGTTGTTGCTTCTGTTTTTGTTTTTATTTTTCGCTCTGGCAATGCAGGTGGGCAAGGGTCTTAACATATGGTAACGTTACTGTGCTGAATGCAGTAAAATCTGTTTCCTACCGGTAACTGAGCATGCTAGCTTGTTGAGAATCATTATCCTGATGATTTGCGGAGTATTCAGCATTTTTCCAGGGACAGGCAGAGGAACCGCTGCCCAAACAGGAGATATTAAGTGAGAAAAATATCTGTGATACCTGCCAGATTGTACTGGATGAAGTATTTTTCACAACCTCATCGCATGTGACTGACTCGAACCTGTGCGACATCCATAGGGAAGACAGCATGAAAAGGCTTGTCTACGGGTGTGGTTGCTGTATCATCGAACACGAGCAGTGAGAAAGACATTTGTGAAGCAAAGGAAATAGGAGACGTCAGCAAGCGGGCTAGCTGCACTATAAGGCTCTATTAAATCCTGAAGGCCACCGACATTGAGAGAACTTGCTTAGTAGTACGTGTCACCGGTTTGAACGTAAAAAAAAGTATATAATAATAAGTATATATGTAATAAAAGCTTTCTTTTTCGTTTTTCCCCTACTTTTTTTTTCCTATCAAGCACAAGCGTTCGTCACCATAGTGTTGTTTTGCGACTGCACGCTATGCGGGCCTAAAATCTGGTTAATTGTTAACATAGGGAACCTCGGCCGCACTGTAGAAGCATTTGACAACTCACGTACAACACGGCTCGGCGATCTTGCTATGTGTTTTGCAGTGAAAGTTGCAGTTTCCAGCCAGGAAAAGCTCACTTAGGTAAGAGTTATTTCCTAAGCATTTCAAGAATCGGTTTTTTACTTCGTTATTAATTCCGCATTCCCCGTTGTAAACAGACTTTGAATGTATAATTCGGTGATAAATAGAGTAGGTCAATTTCATAACATACTTCTCTAAATTGCCCAACATCGCTCATTATTGGGAACGAAGGCCTCCAAATTCAAATCCTAGTTTTCTCTATTTGAAAACATTCTAGAAAAACAAGCAAACTCGTATTCTGGCGAAGGAAAGTCATATTTTAAGAGCTGCTGTGTGTTGATTTCCGTTGCCATGAAAGGTCAAAGGGTCGCTCATATCACTCAAGTAGCCTGTTTTCAAAGCGCTCTCAAAATTCTCCGTTTCATTTGTCCCAAAATGTTTCTCGGCCGATGTTTAGTTGAAGTGATTGTTCTTTCCCAGAGTATAGTCTCGTTGTGTAAAGCCATGTACCAGAGTGCTTTTTTGAGGCTTGAATTTAGCCTAAATTGGGTTGTCGCTAACGACCGTTGTTGGGTATAAATTTTAAAATTCCGTTAAAAATTCACGTTCGCTTTTCATGAAGCTTTGACACTGCTAATAAACAGAGAAAATAAGATCTTTTAACTCCCCGGGTTAATCTTATTTAGGACGCTTTGAATATTTGAACAGGAGCTTCCGGAAAAGTCACTATTTTGGCGTTGATTTTGACTGCCGCGCAGGGCAAAATACGAAAATATTCACTAAAAAATAAATAAAAATCTAAACGACCCGAAACTTATATTTTTAGAACTAGTTCACCAAAGCCTTTATTCTGGCAGATTTTGAGAAAATCGGATTTTTCTATCTTGCATACCTTTAGTCGGTTCTTACAGCAAACCGCTTTTAATCATTTAGCGAAATCATTCAGTGTGATCTCAGTCAGTTTGACCAAAGCGAACGGTGCGCCGGCTTTTAAGCTTATCTTCTTTTACGGGAGATGAAAAAGCAAAATTCCAGTTAACGCCTGCACAATTTGTTGAATGAAAGTATACCGAACCTCGATAAACAAAGAGAAAAAACTATAAAACGAAGTCATTAAAGTAAATATCGGAGTCAAAAGGCATTGTGGCCGTCGCAATTTAAAAACTAAAACTGCCATGTAAAGTGAATTCAACAACAAACTCACGAACTGCCATGCTAAGCTACACAAAATTAAAACGAGTACTCGCCTTTTCAAGGTATTACAAGGCCTTTAATTCCCCTCCTTGTTAGAATTTCCATTTACAACACACGTAAGAATTGTGAGTTGACAAAAAATTTGCATCTTTGAGCCGTAAATTAAAAAAAAATTCCCGAATTCAACCGAGGTATGTTGTTTTCAATTTTCATTTAATGGTTTTCCCACGATTACCATGACCGTGGTCAGAGACAGGAAAATTCTGCCCGCTCCCGGAACCAATCAGATTGCAGGATTCGGAGGATATGGCCCGCTCGCGCGCTGAGAAAAAAATAAAGTACTTCAAACTTACCATGTGTGACAAACCATATGTATCAGACGGAATCACGCTTGCTAAACATCCGCTCTTCAATAGGACCAATATATGCAAATTTCCCTTTTTAATTTCTTTCATTTGAATTCTTTAACAAGAACCAACGAAACGTTTCGAAGTAAACTTTGTCGTAAGATCAGCCAGTAGAATACTATGTGACTGTACACGATAGCAGGAAAGGGCCGCACTGTTTTTTAACTTCAACTGTTCAATAATGCATTCTTGTGTCCATTTAATGGCCACCTGAAAATATTTTACTATTGTACTAATTGGCCATAATTACTAGCTTTGGTGATTGTTTTGAGTAACAGGAATTGAGCTTAAGACTTCCGTTGCTCGTTTGTTTTTCGCCGTTTGACTTCGGTATCGAAAAATGAGCAGGTGTAGAAGCTTCGAAATGAAGTTAATTCTCAGCCACGTTTTTGAACGTCGGTGTCGGTGTGGCCAGTGTACAACTTCTCTCCGAATTTTAATTGTTTGAATGTAGAGGGCAAATCTTTGATTTTCCAATTAAAATAGACGCGAATGTCGTAGAAAGGGAGAAATCCACAGCGTTAGCTCAAAGTTACCTTGAGCTGGATGAACCTCTAGCAAAAACGTCCAAAAATTAGTTCTGTCAGGTCAGACGTTTTAGAGTGTAGTTTTCCCGATGGGATCCAAGCTAACAAGAAACTTAGTTTGTTGGTCAGTCAGTTTCACCAATTAGGAGTCAAACAGTTTATATAGACTTTGGTGGGACGAAGTTACCTTGTACAAAAAAGCTTCTTCTCGATCTCCGGCTCTCCTCATATCCATTTGTCAAGATATCAATTACTGGCTCAGAATTGATGATATCTGTGCTGCATGCTACAGAAATTTCGATGGCTATGGAAAAGAGTTATAGACTGCAAGCAGTCAGTTCAACGCAACCGGACTGAGGAACAGTTTATTCGGAGTGAAATTTTATCAGCCGCCTACCACATGCCGGGAGAATGTGCACTGTTTGTATTTATTACTTCAGTTTAGCTATCGTGCTATCGAACTAAGCAAACATTACTACATAAGAGAGGTATTTTTTTCTGACAAATAATGCCAACAAGATCAATTTCAAAACAAAACTTCTTGAAATAATGCAACTTTCCAGCAGTTTAGTTGTGTTAGATTCGCTCATGGGGAGGGGGGGGGCAGATGAAGCACTTCAGTGATGTCCGTTGTTTATACCATAGCTTAAAACATATTACTTTAAATTCACCAGGCGTGACAAACCTTATGTGCCAAACGGAACTATGCTCCATAAACATCAGTTCCACGTTCTAAATGCAAATATTTGCCAATTCTCGTTTCACCCGAATTTTTCCGAATTCCAGGGAAAAAAATTAACAAACTGTCTTTTCGGTTAACCTGATTTTACTCCAGGTTATTGGAATCAAACATTGAAATGTTCTGTCACTGTACACGATGAAATAGACACTTGTTGTTTTCGTCATCCTTTCGTGCGCCCATTTAATGGTTACCTGAAAATATTTTACTATTGCAGGTTAGTTGACCATAATTCCTAGGTGTGGCAATGACGTTGTGAATAACAGGAATTGAGCTTAAAACGTTCCTTGTACGATGGATTTTCCGCGTTTGAACCAGTCGTCTAAACTCGAACTGGATAACTCTCAGCTGTTTTCGACTGGTCTCTAGTAGCAAATTGATCAATCTACGACTTCTCTGCCTGTTTTAAATGTTTGACGTGTAGATTTGATAGCACAAAAATTTGTTTATTTTCTTGATTGATAATGGAATCAAATGCCATGGAGCCATCGGGGCACTCGGAGGCCGCTCAAAATTACTCTGAGCCGGATGGTACTCGAATTAAAACTGCAAAACTGCTGCCTCAGGTCAGTAGAATTTACGAAGGGAACGCAGTATTATCATTTTGATTAAACTGCTGGGCCGCACGGCATTAACGTTAGTTTGTTGACAAACCACTCAAAAATCATCTACCGCTTAGGGGAGTCATACAGCTCAGACCCATAAGGGAGAAAAAAGTATGCCATAAATGAGTCTTTTCCTATCAGGATCCACTCAGTTAAATCACTGGCCTAAAATGTATTCTGCTTACAGGAAATGCGTCAGGATGGCTATTAAATAGAATTTAATTTCAGATAATCTTAACTTGAGACGACTGGAATCTAGTTCCACTTAGACGACGAAAACTATTGATCTTTCCAGAAGCTAAATTAAAGAGACAATTTCAAGCTAATTTTTTTGATGAAATATTACTGATTTAGAAGTTTTCTCTTGAATCACATCGAAACGCATCCCTATATGATCCATACTTTGGGTCGATTTGAACTTTCAAGGAGAAAAGTTGAACAATACAAAGTTTCAAAGCTCGAACAATACTCGATCTCGTGATCAAAATGCTCAAAAAAGTTGCATTAAAATACTTCCCCATTCCCTTCGCGGCTTCGTCGCTCAAATTTCGGGCAAACAATCTGAATATAGCCATCACGCTGGTTAACTGTAATGTTTCTTAACTGCATTCCGATTAGGAGCGGACAGAAAGGAAGGGTGAAGTTGGTTGTAATGCATGTTATTTTCCTCCGATGTGAAATTTGCGTGAACGATATGATCGCGTGTGGACGGTTATTTCACGTCGTCGTCATCATCATCATCATCATCATCATCATCATCATCACATCCTTTATTTAAACACGATAAAAATTTAAAGCATAATGCTTGCGGGGTCCTGTAGTTTATTAGGTATAGTACTTAACTACGATACTTCTACCAAGAATATTTTTCGATAAGAAGTTGAACACAATGAATAAATGAAATTTGCGTTCGAAATTCGACAAAAAGAATCTACATGAAATGATTCCGTTACATTTTTAAAAGCAGTTGAAGATCATTGTTTCGAATCCACATATATTAAATAACGGTCTAAACATGAAAATGTAACATGGCGCCGATGGCGTCGCTGAATTTCGACGGTTCGGCGGAGGAACGAATTTTGCTAATATATTCGCTACTTTTGCGGCCACAACAGACAGTAGGGAAAGTCATTAAACGTAGAAAGGTATCGAATTAAAATATCTCTACTCGTATTAGTTGCCACTAAAGCTGCCCCCGCTGTTGACGGACCTCTGAGGTTCGACTGTACCAAACCGTGCATTGCCAGCGCCAAAATGTCACTTTGACAAATCAGGAAAAACTTGCACTAGATTTCACTTCAAAGAAATCACGCAAAACTTCCTTTGACGCAACTCACAACCGTAAACAGACTCAGTAGCTGCTGTTATGCATTACTGAAAAAAACAAATCTCTGAAGGAAAAATTCAACATACTCAGGTCGGACCCCTTCTTTGAGTTTCCCACACCGAAGTTTCGAGAAGTTGATCTCTAATCTTACTGCAGTCTAGAGCAAGCGTAGAAGCGGAGGAATTGGCTATTTATTAGAAATTTTAACTTTTAAAAACTTCTTGCCCACTCATAAGTGGCTATAAGTAGCTACTTCACTTTGGGTATTTCTACGCTCAGCGAGGCTAACGGATGTTTCCATAACCGATCAACCTATAACAATGAACGTACAGCATATATAATTGGGCCTCGGCAGATTAGCTTTTAGTCACGAAAATAAAAATATGAGGGCTACTCTACTTTGGGGATCACTACGCTCCTTTTGCCATTACCGATCAACTTAAAACTACAACGTGCGTTAAATCATGAGCGATAGGAGAAGTGCTATTCGACTTATCACATAAAAGCAAATTAGTTACGATGATGTAGTCCTCTTTCTTTACTTGTCATGTCTGTCCTTAGATGTAGCACCCGAAGCCCCCAAACGATCCTGTTTCATCTCGATTACGCTCATACTTTCCTCTTGATAACACGAAATACCAGGCTGGTACGTTAAGCTGGGTAAGCATACCTTTGTTCCAAATCCTGAGGCCCGTGACAAATCTTCCGTGTAACACTCATCCACAACAAATCGGCCCTAGTAATTCTAGAACTGATTGATTTACTAAACCTGCCTGACAACCTCCACAATCCTCCCAATTAAAGGAGAATCTTAATGGCACTTTACTGATTGAATTGAATCATGCTGGTTTCTACGCACTAATCCAAAGTTTAATCTCTTAAACAGACTCCAGAATCATGGATATACGGCACGTTTAAGAAGCGAACATGTTGTCACTTCATCCCGCGTTCTAAGAAAGATTTAAGCCGGTACGTGAGTAGCTAATAAAAATGTTCGCTTTGTACAGTTTTGCACATTTAATATACGTCACCTTAAAAAAATTTAGTCATATTCCTATCGTTAAGTTATTTTTAATACATTAGAGCATGTTGAAGGTTAAGTAGAGATCCAGACCAGAAATGTTTATCGAGTCTGTATACCAGCAGTCTTTTCTACCACCCTCCTTAATTTGAAAAATCATATAGCTACAAGAAAGCACGGCAAAATGACTGGATAACAATGTTCCAACAATGCAAGTTCTTTGGTCAGGAGCAACTTTTCAAATTAATTTTAAGAGCGACCTTTGAACTACTTTTGAGTTTCTTTTTTCAGTTTTTCCAACAACGTTCTTCAGGTTGTTAGCACAATCAGTCGGGAAATACCTGACAGTCATGCCGATATTAATAGTTCTTTTCCTTTAGCAAATCTGAGCAGGCAAAACAACGCCTTGAAAGTAGCTCGCAATTTTCAGTAATTTTTTACCATGCTCCACATGCATATTTTCGAAATTTTGTACAAAAAAATAACGAACAGTTATTCTACCATTTGGTTTTTCGTTTATTGTCTCTAGACTCGCTTAATTAACTTTAAGACATTTCGAACGAGTGTCACATGGGCTTAATTATAAAAACAAACAAGACATCTGATTCTTAAAACATACAATATTTGTTTGTTCGTTTTCTGGATTTGACGCTGAACAAAATTGATCGAAAACATTAATCCGGTATTTGATTCAAAGGCAAAGAGTTTCCTGGATTGGGTAGTTTATAGCGATGTGCCTGTAGACAGGAGACATGATGGGGCTATAAATGCCCTTATTCGTAGTCGGATACTTTGTGCCACGTGGTATATAAAGCTTCAGGTTTCGGTTACCGTCTGGCACTAAATTTTTGCGGGTTCTAATTTTTGCGATTTTTGCGGTTTTTTTTTTTTCATGATCCGCGAAAAAAAGTTTCCACGAAAAAAAATTCCCGCAAAAATTTACTCCATTGTAGAAATTATATACAAACATCGCCTTTTACACTTTACTTAAACCGTCTCTTTCGTTCACAAACAAAACGAAGTTAGAAACAAAACATTCAGAAATAAAACGACGATATTGCAGTCGGTACACTACAAGTATTTAGCTGTTGAAAGCTTCAAAGAAAAGGATCGTTTGAAGGTACTCCATTGATCGACTGATTAAAGTGTTATACGTCTGCATGTTGTTCGATTAGATTCAGTTATTTGTACTCAAAAAACGAGAAAGTTATAATTCCAAATAGAACAAAAATTCCTGAAAATCGCAAAAATTAATTCCCAGCAAGAAAAACCAGTTTTTCCCAATCGCAAAAATTAGTTCCCGCAAAACACAAAAAATCGCCCATTCGCAAAATTAAACTCCCGCAAAAATTTAGTGCTACACGGTATCTTAAATGTTCTTAAAGACATATTAAAGCATGATACTAACGTGAAGTAATATAAGGGTCTTTAAGTGTAAAATTAAAGATTTCTTGATTCTTTAAGTGATCTTTATTTTTCCATAAAGACAAGTAAATCTGTCATTTCGTCCTGTGTTAGTTAATTTTAATGGAATGGGTGATCGCCCATCGCCCAAGCCCCAGGCGTGAAAGGCCAAAGGGTTGCTCCTTGTCAGGCTTCTATCCCTCGACCGATCCAGTTCGGTTAAACCTATCAGGAACGAATGTCTCACCCGGCATAGGGGGTACGGAATTATCATGGCCAGAGTAGCTGCAAAGGACAGCTCACTAGCTCAATCTTGTAGGTATGGCCAACTTGTTTTCAGGCAGATAGGATACCAACCTACTTTGGTTATGGTGTATTTTTTAGTTGCTGTTGTGGTCGTTTGAAAATAAATCACCAATGTCAGGAAAAAATTCCAACCAGAGATGTCAAATGGGAGGTAGACAAGCATACGAAATTAAATGGACCGACAGACGCTTATGGGGAACTGGAATTTACTGGAGCAGGGCCGTTGAGTAAAGCGAAGGTAAGCACAACTACTTTATACGATCTTTTAACCATACAAACAGAACAAAGGTTCGTAATGCTCCATATAGTCCAAAGTTTCCCGTGCGTCTATTTACTGATAGTTTCCCAAGTAGCACAGAAAAACACGATTATTCTGCCATGCATTATCTCTGTTATCCTTATTTTGTCTTCTCTTTTAATAGTTTATACGTCTCTCTCATGATACTGATCCGGAAGACGTTTTGCGCCTTCTCAAGGAAGTATGGAAATTACAGTTACCCAACCTCGTCATCTCTGTGACCGGTGGAGCTAAAAACTTTGCCATGCATCCCAAATTAAAGTACTTGTTTCGACAGGGGCTGTTAAAGGTACTTATGTGTTTAACGTGCATACACCCTGATATAATGCATAAGGTATGCACGAAAATATCCGAGACGCTTTGAATTCTAGCACAACAGAACATGAACAAAGACATCATTTTTTGATAAATGATGAACCAGTTATTTCAGCCTACCATTGATATGAAAAGAGAAAAACCCAAATAAATAATAACGTGTTAGGCCTGTGGGGAAACAACAAACAAACAAACCAGACAGTATGGCTGAAGGCTGAGCATCTATCGACATTATACTGAGTTGTACACTTTGGCGAGCCCTGAACACCTGTTGCCTTCCATAATGACCCCAAAATGGCGCGTTTATGGTAACGACGTCACATTTCCCACAGATCTCTCTCTCTCTCTCTCTCTCTCTCTCTCTCCCTCTCTCTCTGTCTTACTCTCTCTCTCTGTGTCTTTACGTAGACTTAACTCACGAGACGAAAACGTACGATTTAATTAACTAATTGAATTTCGAATGTAATAGGATATCAATTAAGTATTTAATAATTTATAATCTATATATTTAGTTATTAATTTTTATTTATTTATTTTACTTTTACATAGTTTTTGCTTGTTTTCATGTTTTCTTTCTTTGTATCTTTATTCTGAAAAGCCCTTTAGGGACGAATAAAGTATGTATGTATGTTATGTATGTTATGTATGTGTGTATGTATGTATGTATGTATGTATGTATGTATGTATGTATGTATGTATGTATGTATGTATGTATGTATGTATGTATGTATGTATGTATGTATGTATGTATGTATGTATGTATGTATGTATGTATGTATGTATGTATGTATGTATGTATGTATGTATGTATGTATGTATGCATGCATGCATGCATGTATATATGTATGTATTCACTTCAACTGCGCTCTCAAAAAGACTCCCAGGGAGGGGATTGACCGATAGTTAATGGAATGCTGGGACATATGACGTTTCATAGGTTGCCCAGACAACAGGCGCTTGGATCATCACCGGTGGAACAAACACTGGCGTGATGCGTCACGTGGGAAAAGCAATCAAAGGTCACACGGTGATGTCACGCGGGGCACAGCTGAAAGACAAAACGTCGCAGGTGCCTTTGATAGGAATCGCCACATGGGGCATTGTAGACCAAAGAGAGAATTTGACCGACAGCAAGGTTAGAGTCGTTTTTCACTTAGCTAGAGTACACATTTTTCTTTCTCTTGTGCTAATTATAGGAACATTGTCTAGGCTACTAGATCATGTTGTTTTAAGTATGACCAGAAACTTGCTTTTGACTTGCCTTTGGTTTTGTGAAATACAGGGGGAAACAGCAAAATTGATGAAAACGTGCAAGGCAGCTAATAAGAAACAAAATAACGTCTGAACAACTCAACGGTCCTTCAGATTGTTAGATTTGATTTCTGGACCCCCGTAATCAAATTCGATGAACTACAAACCACTTCCATTCCTGTAATCCTACACTTCGCTCCAAACTAAGTGTTCTGCTTCGCTCCATAGAATCGTTTAATCCAATTTAGTTGTATTTCGGCGACATTGCTGTAGAACGTGGAAATTAGATAAGGGAAATTTTGCGGAACAGAGTTCCTTAAAATGATTTGCGCTTCTCAACACAGGGAGTTGTCACTTATCACATGACTTCCAGTTTGGAATCCGAAGGATCGTGTATCGACAACAATCATTCACATTTCATCCTAGTGGATGACGGGACCGAAGGGAGTTATGGAGGCGAGATCCAATTACGCGCCAAACTTCAAAACTGCATAGCAGCAAAAAAGATTCCTAAAAGTAAGTATGTGATTGTTATTTGTGCAACGTGCAGAAAGGAAAGCAACAAGGCTTGATGCAATCATGCAGTACACGCCAGCTTCAGGATTTTTAGTCAATTATGTTTTAATATCTTCAAGGTGCATTATGCGTCTTTTTCAAACATTTTCTGCCCATTCATGTTCACAATTACGATTGAATTATAGAATACGGGCATTCAAAGGAAACGTCCCACGATGATAAATCCCATGGTATCCCTGTAGTGCTGTTTGTCCTCGAGGGAGGTCCAAACACAATCCGCACAGTGTTGGAGTCTGTAACCAGCAACCCAGCTGTGCCCATCGTCGTTGCTGAGGGGAGCGGAAGAGCTGCAGATATATTGGCTTATGCTTATGAGCTTAATGGGTGCGTATTTAGTTTCATGGTCAGACAAAACATGAAACGGAAAGGTACTAGCTACAAGAAATTATCAACTTAAAGAGCTCGTAACGAAGAAAATAATACCAAACGCCATAAAAGAAAGTAGACGAACCAATTTAGCTAGTCTTCATCTTTAACCTCAGTCTTAGCGTCATCTTGTTTTCATTCTCATTTGCATCCTTATACTTTCTCACATACATATATCCTCACCTTCCCATTTTTCGTCCACTTTTTCGTCATCCTCAGGGTTATCCGTGTCCTCATGCTTATCACTATCAGCATCCTCATAGTCATCCTTATACACATCCATATCCTCATTCTTATCAACACGCCCAGTCCCATCCTCGTCATCAGCCTTTCTATTATCCTTACCATCATCTTCCTCCTGATCCTCCAGGCCCCAGTTGTTCAAAAGTTGGATAGCGCTATCCACCGGATAAATCACTATCCAATGGATAAGTATTAGGGAAACCAATTGCGTTATCCACTGGATAGTGATTTATCCGGTGGATAGCGCTATCCAACTTTTGAATAACTGGGGCCTGATCATCATCGTTCTCATCTCATCAACATCAGCATGTTCGTCCCCATCCTCCTCCTCATCCTTATCATCATCATCATCATCATATATACCAAATTATTATTCAACAAATTGTCACTATGCCCATATATGGTAAGGGAGCCCTCAATATCTGTCATCCGTACATGACAGATATCCTGCGATATACTTAAATGACCATATTTGGAAGTGCACTGCAGATTTTCTTTCATTGCTTGTTTGGCGGCTATTTTGAAAAGCGAGGCAGTTTTAGCAGTGTTCTCCGGATTTAACTCCCTGGAAGAAACTTTCCACGATAAAATGCTCTCAAAAAGTCAACAAGTATTTGCTTCAGCTCACAAAGATATCCAGAGGTTGACTTGGAATTTTCATAGTGAGAACTCATCCAAGAAAATGCTATTGCGAACGAAGCAGCAGACTTCCTCACGGAAAGTTGTAAAGTTGAAAAGATTTTAATTCACAGGAAGAGGACTTACTCTCGGTAAGGAAGCAACATTTTTTTTTTACTTTGTCTTGTCATTTCCAAACATGAGTTTGTAAATTAGTCTTTTTAAGTGAATGGTAGTAAACTTCAATTTCTTGAAGTTCTGTTTTGACTTTTATTATAAGCTTATGTGTTGCTAGCTTTTAGTGTTTTCATCATAGAACCATAGTTTTTCTCCTTCTGAAAATGGTAGTCGATGAGAATTTGTTGAATAATAAAACAATTATCCTGCTCAACCTTGCGGAATATCCCCTGATTTAGCCAACTCGGCCTACGGCCTCGTCGGCTAAGTATCAGGTGATATTCCGCCCGATTTCGCAGGATAATTGTTAAATAATCATCCACAGCCACATCATCGTTACCATCCTCATCCTCATCATCATCACCATCCTTCTCCTCCTCCTTATCATCATCATCATCGTCGTCGTCATCGTCGTCGTCGTCATTACCATGATGGTCTGTAGGAAACTCGAAACTTGGACTGTACTCGAGAATTTAATAGAATCTTTCAAGAACTCACAAGATTTCACAGAGTCTACTCGAATCGAAACTTATCTTCTCGATTCTCGCACGTGCTCTCGCACCAATTCACAGCGCATGCGCACAGAAAAACAAACTTCATATAATGTCAACGAAAAGTACATCTAACGATTTCCTACATGGCCATCAACATCATTCTCACCAACATCAGCATCTTTATTCTTATCCTCACCCTCATCCTCGTTATCATCACCATCCTCGCCCTCATATTTGTCCTTATCAACATTAGCATTCTGATCGTTGTCTTTATCCTCATCGTCATCATCATCATCATCATCATCATTATTTTTATCAACCTCATCCTTATTTTCATCATTTTGTTCATCCTCATCCTCTTCAATATCAACATTCATGCATACAGACGGACATATTACTTTATTCAACCTCGGTAAAATCTTCAGTATATTAACAAGTGACAATTTATGATTCTCGTCATCCCTATCTCCATGTTCATTCTCATCAACATCAGCGCCCTCATCCCTATCCTCCCCCTGAATCAACATCAGCCTCCTCATCATCATTACCATCCTCATCCTTCTCACAACTGGCAACAAGTTTCTATATTTTAAGAAAATTGTGTAGAGGAAAGCTTTTAAGTAAGCTTAAGGTTAAGCTTAGATGCAAAGAACTAAAATTGTCGCAAATTGCACCTAAGAAAGTTTTACTGAATTCTCCACAGCCCTGAAATGAAACATATGAGAGAAGTTGTTAAACATAAAATAGTTCTTACGAAAATTCAGAAGGCATTTCGGGAATGCAGCGAGGAGAAATGCAAACAGCTTCACCAAGATGTACTTAAATGCGTGGAAAACAAGAAATACGTAAGTCAGGAAACTGAGTTGTTTTCTGTCAATTTCATTCTAGACCGGTGACCAGATATTTTGTTTGTTTTAGTAACTCTGTCCATTTTCGACTATCAGTAATCATAATTTGTGAAAATTTTCCAAAGTTATATTCTGATATTCTGCCGAGTAATCCAGCAGGCAGTAATTGGTAGCAGCAAAACAATTTTAGCGGAAGAGGAAACTAAGGCAGTTCTTGAACTCAGATGTGTCCATCAATCAGAATTACCTCTTGAGCTCTCATGAATTGGAACGTACTGAAATGTTTACGGTAAAAGGTTAAGCCTTATGTGAAATCCGGTTTCTGTATCTCTGTACCATGAAACAACTATAAGCATTACTAAACAAACAAGGAGGTTAGTTCATTAGCTTTCATTCTAAAGAAACGTCGGTGGGGAAGTGAAACACAAAACTTTGGATCTATCAACGGAGCTGATAAGTGAAATTGGCCACCGTAAAGAAGTTGAAAGCTGATGTTTCGAGCGTTAGCCTTTCGACACAGCGAATCGCCCTGACGAAGGGCAAGCTCGAAACATGAGCTTTCAATTTCTTTACGGTGGCCAATTTACCTTATCAGCTCAGTTGATAAATACAAAGTTTTGTATAAGCATTACTGCCCTTACGTGGATGGACTGCAAACCCATTTTTGGGACATCCTTCATCATTTTGATCATTCCCTATTAAACGATTAGCCGGTATCCACCTGGCTAGAGAGACAGAACGTGGTACGTACGTGTGTGTTCTTTAAAGGGTGTGTTACACGGAACGATTCGCAAAGACCATTTCTAGCGCAACAATACTGCGCTAAAAGTTGATGTCGTGTAACGCAATTTTTGCGTTGCTAGTTTCTGAACCAGTTTCAAAAACTTGCAACGCCAAATCACCAATTATTGCTCAAGTTGTTTTGTGTAACATACCTATTGTCAATTTTTTGCGCAACGCCCTCCCAAAACCCTATTCGCTGCTCCTGTTGCGCTAAAGAATTTCTCGTGTAACACTCCTGTTGCCAACGGATTTTGCGTGCACATTTCCCTAAAAATCATCCCGTGTAACATATATTAGAAATCGACGCTGAGTTGCGCTAAAAATTGTCTTTTCGAATCGTCACGTGTTGCTAGCATCATCTTACGAAAACTAAACACGGCATAATGGAGAGGCCAAGCCTTAATTACAATTAAATCACTGGCTCTCCGCTCTGCCAATCTATGGTGTTTTTTTTTTCGCTATTTCACCGTGTATAAATGGTTTTACTCGTTAAAGCCGACTGAACAATTATGTACGATGGTACTCTTTTTGAAAGTGAAGGTGAAATTATCTCAAGCGGCGGTCGTGAGTGAAGCAAAGAAGTTGGAGTCCCGGGGGGCACTCCCTTATTTTGCCTAAACGGGTATGTGCCGCTTCCGTCTTAAACAGGGTATACAATTTCACTATTTAGCGTCTTGAACAGGGTGTCTTCCTGAACTGGAAGCCTTGCACCCTACATATGGGCACCAGCAAATTTTTTAAAATCTCATTCTATGATGTCATTTATAGAAAAAATACTTTCTGTATGGGAAATGAAAAACATGGCAGACAAAAAACGCAGAACACAAGCAAAATATAAAGGTCTCTTGTCTTAAACAGGATAGCGAAATGAACGGATTTGAAGACCTCGGCAGCACAACCCCACCCAAACTTCCCTTAACTGCCCCCCGGGGGTAGGAGTATCATCGTATAAAGCGTGATCATTCAATACCTACAACCTTAAATAACTGTCAAACTTTTGATCTGACCTCTCGTGATGTTTTGTCGTCCCGATTATAGATTACGATATATCATATGGACGAGGATGGCATCGGCATTGACAGGGCGATACTCAGCGGTCTGCTAAAAGGTGTGTAATGGCATTCTATGGAGCTATCCAGGAATGCTGATTGATCTCTCCTTCCAGTACGCTAAAAGTTAACTTTGGGCCAAAATACAAATTGCTAAGGCTATAATACTTTTGCATCCATAGCTCAGTGTGCATCCCCTACTGACCAGCTTAGTTTGGCCCTGACATGGAACCGAGCAGATATCGCCAGAGCAGAGATCTTCACTAAGGATAAAAAATGGAAGGTACTTGTCAGTACATCTACGTGAAACGTAAATATAGGCTAACAGCAAATAAGAATTAAACAAACCGGGTTAAGCAACTGAGTAGATTGGTGAAATGGAAATAAACGTACAGACAAGACATTTCCCCCCCGGGGGGGGTATTCCCTATAGTAGTGGGCTATAGGGGAGGCTCCGCCCGAAAGAGGTGCCTTTTTGAGTTCGCAGCAAGTAAAGTAAAGGGTAGGGAAAATTGTCATTTTAGTCTATCAAAGAGTCACAAAATCGGCTGCAAAGTGGAAGAAATGGTAGCTAAGGCGAAGTATACCAAAAAGGTGCCACATTTTGGCAGAAATAACAACGCAGAGCACATACATAAAAACCTGCACTTTTGAGTAACTGAACCAGAACGACTGAAAGCCCAGGAAAACTTGGCGATTATAGGAAATTCTATTGGCAAGATGAACGTTTATTCGTTTGTCTCACGATGGAATCGCTTTGAGTTGTTGATCGCGACGTTTCGACCGCAATACTGCTAGTCTTCATCAGGCGATGAGGTCGATTGTTTACGTGTCCCTATTTGTAGCATGTTGGTTCGCTGCTATTAGTGCATTTCGATCCTCATTATTATTCCGACTATTAGATGTTGTTCCCTCACAGGTCCGCTTTGTGGCTGATCGGCTGTTGTGCTTTCTGATCGTAGGTATCCCAGCTTGAGGAATTTCGATTCCACTATCTCTATTGATGTTATTAGGGTGAAGTCTTATATGGATAGCCTCTTTGACCCTACGTGTGTACCAGTGAGGGTCACGATCAATAAACTTAACTTCTTTCCAAATAGGAAGATGCCCCGTTTCGTTAGCGTGCTCCGGAACTGCGAAGGTTTGCGTACGAGCAAGCCGTATATCTCTGTCGTGTTCTTTTATCCTGTCTTGCATCGCTCTCCCTGTTTCCCCGATGTATACTTTGCCGCACTCACATGGAATTTTATAGACGACACCGTCTTGTTTAGTTGGTTCAAGGGCGTCTCTCGGTCGCACTAAGTGAGACCTAAGAGTTGTGTCTGATTTGAAGACGGTGCGTACGCCTTGTTGTTGTAGGCAGCGGCGAAGAACCTCTGATACACCTTTTATGTAGGGTAGAACCGCATGTTGATTTAAATTCCTGCGTAGGTTCTTTGTTGGCTTTTGGTCTTGTTGTCTTTGTGAGCTTTCGTACAAAGGAAGAAGGATATCCGTTCGAAACAAGTACCGATGATAATGTTTCTTTTCTGCAGAGATAGCTGATGGTTCTGATGTGAGGTGTTTGGCTCGGTCGTATAGACACTTAACAATACCACGTTTCACTGACTGAGGATGGTGTGAATCATAGGCTAGGACAAAGGTCGCGCCAGTGTAGTCTTTGCTATGTAATGCATATGTCACATGACTTGCATCCGGGACACCAATAAAGTTGTTGTTTACCATGTGCTCGAGTGAGTTAGTCGCCTAGAACATAACATGGTGTTTTGAAGCGGGATTTTCAGCCGAACAACGCTCAAGCCGGAATTAAAGGCGCTGAAAACCAACGACAACTACTAAAGGTATCGCACAGGTAGGCTGTGAAGACCTCGTTCAACGCACGCTCGCCTTTCAGTCGAAGTTTGACTCGCTTACCGAAACCAGGCGTAAACGAAGCAAACATGTCGCAATTCTTGATTCCTCTACCGTCCAAGATGGATATGACGGGTGATTTAGTAAGCAACTGGGAGTTCTTCAGAGATAGTTGGAAGAATTATGCTACCGCTACGAAACTGGCTCATAAGGATAAGAAAATTGTCGCCGCCACGTTGTTATCGATTATGGGAAAGGAATGTCTCTGGGTATGCAGAAATCTTCCCATGACAGCTGATGAAAGACAAGACGCTGATGTTATCCTTACGAAGTTAGCGAATATTTCATACCGAAGCGAAATAAGATCTACGAACGCTATGTGTTTAACTCTTGTTCCCAGAAAGCCGATGAAAGCTTCGATCAATTCTTGCCATTCAGTCCAGTCAAGCGCAGCCAAATGCGCAACAAACCAGTACTGCCGAGACTGCAGACTCCTCAACTAACCACAATGCTAGCCAAGATGATAGTTCCAGCACCCCACCGTTGCCTGAACAGAGCCCTAGTATGCCCAGTTCTGTTGATCCTGTGTACCGCCCACAAGCAGTCCTGTAACCCGTACCCGGTCCGGACGTGTTGTCAAACCAAACACACTCCTGAGAGACTTTGTTCAAGAAGAGACTTTATTATTCGTCACAGTTGCTTTTCCTTTAAGAATAGGGTTCCAGACTTTTCGAACTTAGTAAATTACGAAGACAGAAATATTGGTCTTATCCTTTCATGATTTATATCTAGTTTTGCCTTTTACAGTTACAGATCTTTTACTCTGGAAGGAAGATGTTATGTAATGCATATGTCACATGACTTGCATCCGGGACACCAATAAAGTTGTTGTTTACCATGTGCTCGAGTGAATTAGTCGCCTAGAACATAACAGTCTTGAACACCGACACATACCATGATAAAATGAAAACACTCATTGAAACAGGTCCATATCAACTCCTTAATTAAGATCCAACGGACCGACTTAGCCGAAAACTTACTGAAACGCTTCTGAGCATCTTTTAGAAACTGTCTACAACAAAATCAAACCTAGGCACAAACAGCCAGCTAGGGGATATGTTCTACCATTAAGACCTATTGTATCGTGTGTAAACACCTTCACTTACGATTTGTCGGCTCACTTAGCTGACATTCTGTCCCCGTTGACAGGCAAATCAGACTACACAGTTACCAACTCTTCTCACTTTGTGTCTACCATCAGCCATGAGCGAATACAAGAAAACGAAGTCATGGTATCTTTTGACGTAGAATCGTTATTTACAAACGTGCCGATCGAAGGTGCCGTAAAGGTCGCATTATGCAAACTAGAGAACGATCCCGGTCTTGCCGACCGCACAAACCTTACACCTACACAAATTGCCGACCTTTTAAACTTTGTCTTAAGATCCACGTATTTCCAATACAGCGGGTCGAGTTACGAACAGAAAGACGGAGCAGCCATGGGGAGCCCTGTCTCTGCGGTTATTGCTAACCTTTACATGGAAGAGTTTGAGGAACGGGCGATAGCAACAGCGACCTATAAACCTAAGATCTGGAAGCGATATGTAGATGACACTTTTACAGTCTTAGGTAAAGACTATGTAGACGGCTTTTTACATCTAAACAGTCAACAGACTACTATTCGTTTTACCATGGAAATCGAGAAAGATAACAATATCCCCTTTCTCGACACGTCAGTTTCAAGGGATTCAAACGGTCTTCTCACCACCACTGTTTACAGAAAGCCCACCCACACTGACCAATAGTGAATACCTAGCCTATGATTCACACCATCCTCAGTCAGTGAAACGTGGTATTGTTAAGTGTCTATACGACCGAGCCAAACACCTCACATTAAAACCATCAGCTATCTCTGCAGAAAAGAAACATTCATCATCGGTACTTGTTTCGAACGGATATCCTTCTTCATTTGTACGAAAGTTCACAAAGACAACAAGACCAACAGCCAACAAAGAACCTACGCAGGAATTTAAATCTACTGCGGTTTTACCCTACATAAAAGGTGTATCAGAGGTTCTTCGCCGCTGCCTACAACAACAAGGCGTACGCACCGTCTTCAAATCAGACACAACTCTTAGGTCTCACTTAGTGCGACCGAGAGACGTCCTTGAACCAACTAAACAAGACGGTGTCGTCTATAACATTCCATGTGAGTGCGGCAAAGTATACATCGGGGAAACAGGGAGAGCGATGCAAGACAGGATAAAAGAACACGACAGAGATATACGGCTTGCTCGTACGCAAACCTTCGCAGTTCCGGAGCACGCTAACGAAACGGGGCATCTTCCTATTTGGAAAGAAGTTAAGTTTATTGATCGTGACCCTCACTGGTACACACGTAGGGTCAAAGAGGCTATCCATATAAGACTTCATCCTAATAACATCAATAGAGATAGTGGAATCGAAATTCCTCAAGCTGGGATACCTACGATCAGAAAGCACAACAGCCGATCAGCCACAAAGCGGACCTGTGAGGGAACAACATCTAATAGTCGGAATAATAATGAGGATCGAAATGCACCAATAGCAGCGAACCAACATGCTACAAATAGCGACACGTAAACAATTGACCTCATCGCCTGATGAAGACTAGCAGTATTGCAGTCGAAACGTCGCGATCAACAACTCAAAGCGATTCCATCGTGAGACAAAGGAATAAACGTTCATCTTACCTATCTTACACCACGATGAACAATAAACACATGGAAACTCTATTGTTTTGGCTTATTTTTTGAGGTATAACAAAGGGGTTCAATTTTGTTCTAGGTATTTAAAAGGGTACCACTTTGGTAAAACTTAGTATATTAAAGGGTAAGGGTTTGAACCTCTGGGCGGAGCCTCCCTTTATAAAACTTTATTGAGCACCCCCGGGGACATTTCCTCGAAAACAACAGAGATAAACTGAATCGTTTGATAGAAATTAAGAACTACATGAGGGTTAAATTAGTTTTGATTTCAAGTTGAGTTTGTTACCTTGCGTGTAAAGTTGGCGGACGTCTTGGAAGACGTTATATGGATGCTCTGCTAAGGCCTAGTTATGTATTAGAGTATGTGTCTTCATATTAGATGGACGCCTTGGAAGATGCGATGATGGATGCTCTGATAAACAATCGCGCTAAGTTCGTAAATCTTCTGTTGGAGAATGGTGTCAGTATGAGCAGGTTTTTGACGGAAGCTCGGCTAGTTGAGCTGTACAAGGCCGTGACCGTGAGTAATTAGCACAGAACTTAACTAGTGTTATTAGTTTGGTATCCGGGGAGCTATATCATTTTACGTTTGCGCAATTGTGCCAGTAACTACACTACGTAAGTAACTAAAGAAGTAAGTAAGTAAGAAATCGTTTATTCATATATCAAAAAACACATCACAGTCTTTCGACTGAATTACGTGTTCTATATTTACAATAATATATTATCTACACACATTAAAAAGTAGAAAAAGAGTTATATTACAACAACAACTAGAAGAAACAAACATTGTATTAGAAAAATAAAATCGAGTAAAATATATATTAAAAAGTTTGCTATGGCTGATGATGAAACTATTCTTATAGCGGTCCGTTTTACAGACAGAAGTATTAAAACTAACACGTTCCAAAGGTTTCAGGCTTGCAAAGTCCTGAAGTTTTCTATTTTAATTACATTTTTGGTGTCAGTTGTTGCTGTTGTTACTTGTATGACAAGAATAAAGTTGAACGTTAGAACAGGACAGCAACAAGAATTTTTCCAGGTCATAACAGTCATTGGCTGAACCAGTCCTTCCAGTTGAGTCGCCTAACAACTTTTTAAAATCATGTCAATCGACGAAACCACCGAAAACACTGAAACGAAACTTGGTGAACTTGCAATCTTCAGGATCTTTGTTTACTAAAATTCATATCTTTATCTACGACCAAAAAAATGTCCGTACATCAAAAACAACAGTTTATCAATCGAAAATTCAGAGTGAAAATTTCTAGTCAAGCAATATGTGTTAAACAGTGTCATCGTGGATCACCCGCATGAATTCTATAATTGAGGCAATATCAACGGGTACTTAAACCAACCACGATGTCAACAAAAAAGGATACGTAAAAAAATCACCAGTTATGATTATCCCAAATAGTTCAATCTATTTAAAGTGGCCAAACGTTCTGAGAGATTTATTCCATAAAACGAAGTTCAATTAAGTTCATCTAGAAAAGTCTATTCGCGCGAACCTTAGAATTGGTAATCTTTCGTTAACGTTATTGTTGTGCAGAGAACAGCAAAGATATTTATCAGAATGTATCATACACGAACCAAGCCACTGTTATGCTCATTAAACCCAGTTTTTTGGTTTGTGACATTCTCTTTGCCGTCGCCATTGCGTTCAATGCCACAAGTAACTTCAACTGACTACCTACTGCAGGCTAGGGCCGCAGAAAATAAAACCCCAATAAAACCAAAAGCCGGTTTGGTTATTTCCAGCCAGCAAAGTCGAGAATCATGTACAACGCACCTGCAAAATCGCCCTACTGATCATCAAACGTTTGTTTAACGACGTTATTGTTCAGATTACTATTTATTCTCCTCTACATGCATTTTCTTGCTCTCTAGAGGGAGGGATCACCATCAAGGCTTGTCTTTGAAGTAATCATTGGGAAGGACAAGGTAAGACTACTGATTGGCGAAGCATTTCCAAAAGCACCTGATAGCATTTTGATAGCAGAAATCAGCCTTACTCACATAAAGTGGCATCAAAGAAAGCTCCTTCGAAACTGTTAAATACAGAATAGCACATGGTGGAATTCTGGTGTACTTAAATAAATGTCATTCTTTTACAGATAGATGATCCAGATTTTACACTTTCTGATGTAAAAGATGCCCTGCAGCAACTTTTAGGGGGTACTTACAAAGACCATGGCAAGAGTTATTACACAATAAAAAAGGTAGTTTTGCAGGTATTTCCTTTAATTTATTGTTAGCGTTTAAATCAAAGCAAAAGTTAATAATCTGCTCTTCAAACTATTGCTTAGCCGCTTGTATGCAAAAATAATTCGTATTAGTATAACCCCAACCAGCGGATAGTGTTTTTCCCGCGCTCTGATTGGCTACTCAAACTTGGGATAGTATCTATTCACCTCCACTTCGTTGAATAATAATGGTTAAATATTCACCACCGGGCATGGTTTTGGAATTCGCGCTCGAGTTTTTCGTTATTTCACAGAAAAAAAGAATTATTTGGTACTGGGTATTCATTGGTTTCAATTATTCACCTCAGTGTCGGTGAAAAGTGGTGGATATTAACCATGCCGCTTCGTAGCTTGGCAAATATCCACCACAGTATTCCACTTCGGTGAATAACTGTGTTAACAATTCAAACTGTTAAAGGAACGATTGTCCTCTCTCTCTCTCGACCTCTTTTTCGTTTCGTTCCTGAGAGTTCCAGATCGCTGGCCAATGGTTTTGTTTTGACATTTGGATGTGTAAGCTGTTACGTATGGTAAATCAATGAGAATTTTACTCTTTTTGTTGAAGTTCATAAATGCTTGTCACGTAACGTCCCTTGTTTCTTTATTAGACTTACGCAGAAAGTGAAGTTTTAGCATAGCTATTAAGCCTGCGCTCATGGCGAAGACGGCCAGTCTTGTTCAAGCTTGTTCAAGGGGTTACTTCCCGTTCATTAGAATTACGAAAATTAATGCAGTTGTTAAAATCAAGAAATATATTATTCTCTCTAAGGAATTTAATCTGGCTCACAAGAAAATGTTTGGAGATGGACATCTTGACCAAATGGCTAACGCACACCCCATGCCAAACCCATTTAACGAGTTACTGCTATGGTCCGTGCTCTGCAACCTACAGCAAATGGCACTCTTCACGTGGGAGCGTGGTGACGAGAATCTGGCGTGGGCGCTAGTGGCGGGAAAATTGTACAACGTAATGGCGAAGCGGACGGAGCTCGATGACGCCAAGGCGGATGTCACTGCCGAGCTTAAGGCGCATGTTGAGTGAGTTTTGACAGTATTGTCATCAAACATGTTAAATGTTTAGAAGAAGGTCAAATGCTGAGATTGTTTTATCATTTTTGACATCGTTTATTGTATGATATATCTAAATTCGTTTATATCTTTTGTTGAGATACACTAATAGTCTTCAAGCAGTGTAAGTCTATATATAATTTTCACATGGGTATTATAATTTCTCCCATATAAACGTATAACACGATTGCAAAGGTGTAGCATGAGTGAAAATAAAGACTTCCCCTTCTTTAGTTTAAAGCAACCTATCTTTCTGAAAGACGCTTCTATAGGAAAGCTTCTTTTCATTCTGAGATTTAGGGATAAATTATTTGCACTTTAATATTAATCAATTCCTGAGTGCAGACAAGTTCTCCTTTCTGCCAAAAGATCGTGTTATGGAGAATTCTAAATTCATGCATTTGCTCTTTGAAGCTGTACATTTTTAGTTTAATGGGCTTCTAAACACAATGTCTGTCCGTTATTATAGCGAATTTAAGCGCCTGTCGCTGGGTTACTTAGACCAGTGCCATCGAACAAACGAAGAGCGCACCCAACAGCTTCTGACCTACAACTTAAACAACTGGTGTGGTCAGAATTGCCTGTCGCTAGCCTACTCCATTGAACACGAGGAATTCCTAGCTCATGTCAGTTGCCAAACTCTTCTTACCGAAATCTGGACGGGAATGACGAAGACTTCCCAGCAATCTTCACTAAAGGTTAGATTTTAAATTGCTATAGGTAAGCTTCTAATTACATATATAGTGGTTAGCTAGCATATCAAAATAAAATGATTTTCGATTAGACCATATTAGGTCTCCTGTTTCCTCCTGCAATATTCTTCCTGGAATTCCATTCACAACCGCAACCAACGTCGTCGCAGGAACACAAGGAGCTCGGGCAAGCTAACCACCCCTTCAAATCAAGACAAGCTGAGATTAAAGAGAACCGGGAAATAGAGTCAAGGTACAGTAGATATGAAGTGGCCGTGCCTGAAAACTAATTCTTTAAAGTATTCTATAACTCCTAATAACTTCATTTTTAATTTCCTACTTGGCTTTTTTTAATAAACCCTTTCCATATTCGACTTACTGGTAGCTTGCGCCGCACGCGAATTCAACTAAATTGTACCGGTGGTTGAGTTGGTCAACGACACAGGCTATGTAATCTTCCGGTTCAGCTTTTCTCTTTCCTTCCATATCTAAGAAACTCGTAGAAGGATGTATTTTTGATGGAATAAAATGTCACAAGTTAGACCGAATGAGAGTGTGCAACCGACGTATTTAAGCTAGGATAACAGGGGATTTCGCGATGTTATACGAGTGACTGGGCACTTGTCGGCTCTCGAACTGTACTCTCGGAAGCATACAAAACCACACTCATTCAGACCATCTCGACGCCGTAGAAACAACTCCAAAAGCAAACAGCATCCTTTCGAAATTAACATGTTATGGTTATAGTGTTTGTCTGTTTGTTTGTTTGATCGTTTTCATGACCTGTAAATATTTGTTTCATTAAGATACACTTGATAGACGATCGAACGAACGAACAAAAGAACGAACGAATTAACAGAAGCGTAATAACATTTATTTACTACATTGTTGCCATGACAACATGTCCAATTTTTGTAGTGCAACAATGTTAGACAACATTCAATATCGTGCCATTATTGTTTGTGGAAAGATACCGTATATAAGCGTTAGAGGCTGTTGTTATTATGTCACTTTTATGAAGGAAAAAGGAACAAGTTCCCAGGTTGAAAAAAAAAAAAACGGAAAACCCGCGATTAGATCAAATTAGTACTTAGTAAGCATTCCTTCTCGCGATTGGGTGTAAAACGTTTTGATATTTTGGAAAGAGAAAATGACTATATTGAAACGCAAATGATAATTACAAATTTAGTAGGGTTAACTGCAAAAGTTTCAGAATAGCCTCACTCTTCTTCCTCTGTTTTCTTCGCTTGTTATATTTACTTTTCATTGGGATATTTCCTCGCTGCTTTCTTTTTTTGCTTTAATTTCTTTCAAAGAATAAAAACTTACGATAATAATACTAGACTCTTTCCAATTGATGTATGACTGGCCCGCCTAAATTAGCAGCTGCACGCTATCTGTGGGTGAGTCCATTGATGTCAAGAATTTTTAAATAAAGTTGAAAATTGAAAGGTTGACTTGAGTTTGCACTGAAGATCTCCTCAGGATTTAGGGAAATGCTGCATAAGAGTCGCCAACAGTGTCTTACATTTTCGGGCAAAAGAGAGCCTTAAATTTCCAAGCAGTCCACAATACGTAGGAGGCAATTCTTCTTCTACTATCGAACGAGTTGCATGAAAAGGTTCGTGACTCGGGTCGGGTACGTTAGACGGTGAACTGTGCCTCACTCGCAGCACGTAGACGAAATCTGCAAGCTATGGAAATTATAGCAGCACACTACAATGGTCTCGAAATGGTCTCACACTAAAATATATTTCAAAGAAGAATCTTGAGCGGATGGTTATGTCTCGTAAGGACTTGCGTTCCTGGATGGTTTGCCGGCTGTTTCTATAGAAAAAGTATAGCACATTCAGAACACTGCTGCTGGACTTCTGTGTGATCAACATATCAGACTCCCGTTATGAAATCCCTTCATTGGTTACCTGTTGCTGCTGGTCATGGGTACAATTTAAGATTCTTCTCATCAGCTATCAGACTTTAAATGGACTTTCTTCTCATTATACATGTGAACTCAGAAGATACCCCCTCCTAAGTACAACATAGTTTACGCTCAATAAGTAATTTGTCGATTTAGACGGTGAAACTTAAGCCGATGATTGTCGCATGTGACTTTTACATCGCGTGCTGCTCTCGTTTTTGAAAAAATCGTAAACAATACACATCATTGCCTCTGCCTATGATTGTCGTAAGAATTTAAGCGTTTCGAAAGCCTACGACATTTTTTGTCGTGTGCAACAGTCGTGAGCAATTTGTAGCGTTGATATACAGGAAGCAACCAGCGTCGTAGGCTATTCGTCAGCATGTCGCATAAAAAAAGATCGATGTACGTCTTTCAAAACGTATCGTATCTGATTGAGAAATTTTATTTGTAGTCTTGAGTTCTTTCTTCTTCTTCTTCTTCTTCTTCTTCTTCTTCTTCTTCTTCTGCTCCTCCTCCTCCTCCTCCTCCTCCTCCTCCTCATCATCATCATCATCATCATCATCATCATTATTATTATCATTATTTGATAAGTGGGGACTTTGTACTTTCTAAAAACATGACTTGCTTTTGCCATGCGACAATCGTTGGAAAGCTGGCTAAACGTAAAAGCTGTGGAAAAGCTGTTGGAAAGCTGGCTTTTTGTTGTTGCTTCCAACAAAATGGTTGGGTAAGTAAATATTTTACCGTAAACAAAGCATTCATCTTACAAACAACTGTTGTCAACAAACGTTCCAACTTTGTTAGACCGACAAATGCTGTATAACAATGTTGTAACGTTTAGCTGGAGATTTAATATAGATAAATAATTTTTAAAAACATCCTTGGTGAATAGGGAAACTCTAATGGCTTCTTTCTTTTCGTGATTTTCAGTGACTTTTCAAAACCACGTGATTTCCACAGAACACTATCATGCTTGTGGACGCAGGAAACCCCTAAAGTACCCCTGGGATGGAGAAGGAAAATAGTGGAATTCTACAAGGTTCCTGAAACTAAGTTTTGGGCCAACGCGGTGAGCAGCGGCGTCTTTGACCGGCCAGCTTTAGCTGGTCTTGAATTTCTTTTTTTCGTTTTCTCTCGTTAATATTACCGGCAAAAATAAACAGTGCAAGCTCAAAAGCCCTGTCACTTTGGTGTTTTAAGCTGATTAAAAAATGCCCTTTCTACAAAGATATGTCATTATTCATTGAGACAGGGTGTTTTTGGTCTTCCGCAATTTGATCCAATTCTTGACTCCGAGAATATTAAGGCTACGACAACAAACTTAGAGGGGAGATAAAACGTCCAAAAAATGTGTCCTTTGAGGTTTGCAACATGAGCTAGTGACGTCATATGACGAAAGAATTATGTAAGGTTCTCAAACGCCGGCCATCTTGGATCCGCCATCTTGGATTTCTCGATTTTTCTGGAACCTTTGTAAATCGCCAAAATTGACCGAAATTTAATCAAAACCAATAAACGAATACGAAAATCAAATTAAAATGTCAAACTTTCTTCAAGAAAGTTATAAGCATCCAAAATCCGTACGGGCAGAATCATAGCGACTGAAAAATGGGGGATCTAAAGAACCATCTTTTTGTCCTGGCTCTTCAAGTAAAAGAAGCTTCGGGCTCTGGGCTCTATGGCAAAAATTTGGGAGCTTCAGGGCTCCAAGGTCGCCCCTTTTGGGATCCTGTTTAATTATTATGTCAAAATCAATGCATTTTTAAGTCCAGCCATGTATTTAATTCTACGTTTGTGTTTACAGTTTGATTACATGGTGTTCCTGGCCTTATTCTGCTATGTTATTCTTGTTCGTCAAGATAAAATTCCCTCAAACAGTGAGATCGTGCTCATCATTTTTGTCTCTACTCTCTGCACCGAGGAAATTAGACAGGTAATACGAGGTTACTTTACATAGTCATCTCAAACATTGCATTAGCCGTTTATCTTCTTTTTATGGTTGATTGATTCGCTGCTTGGTTGCTAATTGGCTAGTTTATTGGTTAATTCGTTGGATGGTTGCATTTTAATTGGTCGTAGGTAAATAAATTGTTTGTTTGTTTGTTTGTTTGTTTGGTTGGTTGGTTGGTTGGTTGGTTGGTTGGTTGGTTGGCTGGTTGGTTGGTTGGTTGGTTGTTTGCAATGGTTGGTTAGTTGTTTGTTTGGATGGCCGGCTGGCTAGCTGGCTGGCTGGTGGGTTGGTTGGTAAGATGTCTGGCTGGTTGGCTGGTTGGTTGGTTGTTTCGTTGATTGATTGGTTGACTAGTTGGTTGGTTAATTGGTTGGTTAATTGGTTGGTTAGTTGGTTTTTTGGATGGATGGTTGGTTGATTGCTAGGATTTCTGGTTGGTTGGATGCTTGGCTGGCTGGCTGGCTGGTTGGTTAGTTGGTTGGTTAGTTGGTTGGTTGGTTGGTTGGTTGGTTGGTTGGTTGGTTGGCTGGCTGGCTGGCTGGCTGGTTGGTTGGTTGGTAAGATGTCTGGCTGGTTGGCTGGTTGGCTGGTTGGTTGGCTAGTAAGATATCTGGCCGGTTGGCTGGTTGGTTGGTTGTTTCGTTGATTGATTGGTTGGCTAGTTTGGTTGGCTGATTGGTTGGTTAGTTGGGTTTTTGGATGGATGGTTGGTTGATTGCTAGGATTTCAGGTTGGTTGGATGGTTGGCTGGCTGGCTGGTTGTTTAGTTGGTTGGTTAATTGGTTGGTTAGTTGGTTGTTTGGATGGATGGTTGGTTGATTGCTAGGATTTCTGGTTGGTTGGATGGTTGACTGGCTGGCTGGCTGGCTGGTTGGTTAGTTGGTTGGTTAATTGGTTGGTTAGTTGATTTTTTTGGATGGATGGCTGGTTGATTGCTAGGATTTCTGGTTGGTTGGATGGTTGGCTGGCTGGCTGGCTGGTTTGTTAGTTGGTTGGTTAGTTGGTTTTTTGGATGGATGGTTGGTTGATTGCTAGGATTTCTGGTTGGTTGGATGGTTGGTTGGTTGGTTGGTTTGTTGGTTGGTTGGTTGGTTGGTTGGCTGGTTAATTGGTTGGTTTGTTGGTTGGTTGGTTGGCTGGTTGGTTGGCTAGTAAGATGTCTGGCTGGTTGGCTGGTTGGTTGGTTGGTTGGTTGGTTGACTAGTAAGATGTCTGGCTGGTTGGCTGGGCGGTTGGTTGGTTGGTTGGTTGGTTGGTTGGCTGGTTAATTGGTTGCTTGCTTGCTTGGTTGGTTGGTTGGCTGGTTGGTTGGCTAGTAAGATGTCTGGCTGGTTGGCTGGTTGGCTGGGCGGTTGGTTGGTTGGTTGGTTGGCTGGTTAATTGGTTGGTGGTTGCTTGCTTGCTTGCTTGCTTGCTTGGCTGGTTGGTTGGCTAGTAAGATGTCTGGCTGGTTGGCTGGTTGGCTGGTTGGCTGGGTGGTTGTTTGGTCGGGTGGTTGGTTGGTTGGCTGCTTAATTGGTTGGTTTGTTGGTTGGTTGGTTGGCTGGGTGGTTGGATGGTTGGCTGGCTGGCTGGCTGGTTGGTTGGTTGGTTGGTTGGTTGGCTGGTTAATTGGTTGGTTTGTTGGTTGGTTGGTTGGTTGGTTGGTTGGTTGGTTGTTGGCTGGCTGGTTGGTTAGTTGGTTGGTTGGTTGGCTTGTTAATTGGTTGGTTTGTTGGTTGGTTGTTGGTTGGTTAGGTGATTGTTTGGTGGATTAGTCGGTTGGTTGGCCCAACGGTTGCCCTGTTAGTAAATTGTTTAAGGCCTAATTGAGAAGTTGGCTGGTACGCTGGTTAGCTTGTGTGAAGGTTGGTTGGTTGATTTATCGATTGGTTTGTTTATTCGGTTGGTCGTGTAAGAACATGGAATAGATCAGCTCATAAAAATATTATTACTGAGATCAGTACCTCTTTTTAAGCTATCTAGTGATGTACATGAATGAATTCGGCTTTTAAGGAGTCACCTACATTAAGTTTACGCCACATAAAGTTTTTTTCTTATGAATGCTCCCTTATAACAGATACTCCAGTGTGAGTCTCCAACGTTGAGAAACAAATTGATTGAATGGGGCTCCAATAAATGGAACCTCCTCGACGGCTTCGCAGTGGTGTCGTTTTTTGTTGGTCTTGGACTCAGGCTTCACTCAACCACTCGTGGTATTGGTCACGTGGTCTACTGCCTGGATGTCGTCCTGTGGATTATGCGATTGTTGGACATTTTTTCCGTCAGTAAACACCTGGGACCTTATGTGGTGATGATTGGAAGGATGGTAATGAATGTCTCACCTTTTCGGTTAACGTTTCGGCCTCATTTTATTTTAACTGTGTATCAGCAAAAACAAATTGGCAATCACATTGTTGGAGACACAATTTAAATATTCACAGCACAACAAACTAAAAATATAATGCGCCTACAAAACGTTTTCAGTGCAGGAAACGACAATTGAAATCGAAACGTCGCCACACGCTCAACTTCTACTAATAACAAACACATATGATCTTGATGGATTCTAATGCAATTCCGGTAGCCTTTAGGTTTGAAACAGTTGAAATTAACTGAAGAACTCTTAATTGATTTATTTATTATTTTCAAAGATTTAAAGCAGATATGCTAGGTGACAAAGTCAAATCACGTGGTAGAGGATTAAAAATCTCTGGACCTTGGTGGAGGATTGTAAACTCTTTGTTGCTTTATTTGCTCTACAGTGGTGTGGACGGTAGTTAGTAGCATGATCGCGTATTATAAGTATGAATATGTTGTTTAGTAGAGAAAATGTTAGTAAAAGGATTAGCCTGTTTAAGTTAGTCAAGTAAGTTGAAGACTATACAATGTTACAGAAGTTAACGTAGGGGTATAGAAAGTGTAATACAACCACAACATGGATTTTTACATATAACGCTAAAAGATTTGGAGACCTTTTCGTCTACAACGTCACACTTACGGGATTTTCCACGATAAATGTTGGTCTATAAAAACGCCGAGAAATTTGGCAACCTGAACTTGTTTGATTGAAGTATTTCCTTGATGACAACGTCCGTTACAGTCATGTTTTTTTGCTTAGAGTTTAAGAGCACGACAAAGCACGTTCCACTATAAACGTACACGAGTTTATACAAACTGGTTGCTATTATTACACCCTGTGTCGCGCACGGTATAATGACAACGTTTTTTTCTCCGTTTCTCAGGCTGTGGATTTGATGTACTTCCTACTTATCATGGTGGTTTTCTTCCTGGCTTACGGAGTCGCGCAACAAGCTATCCTTTTCCCTCAATTGGAGCTCCCCTCCTGGTCTATGGCGTCTCGGGTTTTCTTCAGACCCTATTTCCAGGCCCACGGAGAGCTGTTTGTGGAAGCTCCAGACCAAAGTAAGAGGCTGATTTTTAAACGTAAGGAATAAAGTAGCACTGGAAGGAACAGGAACTTCAAAATAAAAAAATTCTGTTTTTAGAATTCAGACTCAAGAAAAGGCGATAGCTGTAAAGGGCTCTATTTCACTGAAACGGGGAAAAAATACGCCGCCTGCATGCAATCAGTACTTTTAAGATGAGCTAGTCAAAGTAAAACTCTTAATTACAAAACGATCAAAGTTTTTGCATAAGACCTAGCTTAGATCGATATTGTTTTTCACTTTATAATCCTTGCCTAGCTTAGGTCAATAACACCACGCTTTGTTAAATACTTCTATTTCAGTTGCTAGCACGACAACAATTTTTGGCACTCCACGACACGACCCTTTCGGGGACACTGTAGTGTCGTTCATGATGGCGTTTTATCTGTTAATCGTCAACATTCTGCTTCTAAATCTCCTTATAGCCATTTTCAAGTGAGTATAACAAATAATTTCTTTTCTTTAGTTAGCTACACAATTATCTCGATTGCAGACGTCCAGTTGGACACAGAGGATGTTATACTATCTCTAACTATCTCCTCAGTTATTTCAGTGCTTAAAATCAATATCTTGACCAGATTTTGGAGGCGTGGCTTGTCAAATCTGTAACTCACTGATTGGTTAGACTAGCGATATCTGTCAGCTGCGATTTTTTTGACCGTATATGTAAATCCGGACGAACGTTTGAACAATTCTAAAAAGTATAATTGAAACGTCAGTGAAACGTAGTTTAGTTTCCCCTCGTTTGAAACGTAGACTAGTTTTCCCGCTTTTGTGCCACATAGGTGCGAAGAGGATCATGTTACGTCATGTCTGCTTTTGTTTTAGCCTCGTTGCGTATTTATTATCTTATATTTAACATCTTAAGAACAATTACTGAATCGATCTACCCTTCTTACTCTCATCATTTCGCTTTGCATCCGCTCCTTCTCAGTAACACATACGAAAAGGTGCAGGCCAACGCAAATCAGATTTGGAAATATAACCGATACCATCTGGTAATGGAATATGAGCAGAGGCCGGTCCTGGTACCACCTTTCATCATCGTTAATCACATGATATATGCCATCATGTTCTTGTATCGTTGCTTAAGAAACCGTTACCAACGAGGGGGCAATGGTCAAGGAAATTCCAATGACAGATCAAGTAAGAGTTTCCTTTGTAACATGTTTAAGATAAATGTAAAACTCGTTTACACTTTTAACTTTTACTGTTGACTGCAATGAACACACTACACAATCTTCACAGCTTGGGCAGAAAGTTATTTGTGCGTCCTCTGAGTGAGTGTGTGTGTGTGTGTCCTCCACTGCATTTGTTACAAGATGACAGCAATTTCAAACTGCCATCAATTCACTCAGGCCTTTCCAGATTGTGCTCCCAAAAAGCTAAAAAAGTGCTCCCAAAAATGCCCAAAAGATGCTTAAAAAGTGCTCCAAAACCAAAATAGTGCTCAAAAGTTGCTCCAAAAATTAAAAAAGTGCTACCGAATATTTTTAATTATTTGAAAGAAAAGATGCTTTCCAATTTAGATTTGCAACTAAAAGGCAAGTTTCCATTGAATACAAGTCAATAATTGCACAAATAACGAATAATACTTTTATTAAATAAATGCGTTAGTCAGAGTAGTTTCCATAAACCTGGGAAACACACTTTAGCGTATAACAACTTACTATTATAAATGCTTTTGTTCTCTTTTGTGTTTTCTTACCTTCTACTCTGTACCTTCAACACTAATATTTCACGGGTTTATGGAAAACACTCTAAAACAATGTTCATTTATATAATACCATATCTGCTTTTCTGGCTAACATTACTAGAATTCATTCTAGAAAATGAGTAAAGCCTAAGACAGATTATATAAAGAATCAACTAATCCATCAATTAGCTAGTTAAATAGAATAAATTCATTTTGAAAACATAAAATAAAATAAATATTAATAAAAAAATAAATATTGAATGTTTGTTTTTTATTTAATCAAAGCTAACAAAACTTGACAACAAAACTTAACTATATCAATCTCCACCTCAAACTTGATAACAGAACTCAACTATAACAATCTCCTAAAGAGAAAATGATTACAAAAGATGTAAAACAGGAAAACATGGTTTCCAATGTGCAAGCAATATAGTGCTGACAAAGTAGTAAAAATGTTAGTAGCTAATAAGAACTCATTTAGAGCTTTCTCTGGTTATTATTGTATCTGACCATCACAGATGCCTCTATGTAGTCCTCTAGCGCTGCCTCTTGTTGTGCTGACAGTGTAGCGAGAAGGCTAAAAACCCTTTCAGCACTTGCAGAGCTTGGCTGGACAAGTAACACCTTTCTGACCAATGCGGTCCAGTGTGGAAGAGTGTCCTGATGTGCTGCCCACCATGTAAGCTTCTCCTCTTCATTATTACAAATAAAGCCATCCGCAGCAGCAATATATAGTGGCAGCTCTGTTGCTAATGCAGCAACCATGGCATCATTTACGAATGGAAAGTTCTTCAACTCTTCCAGAGAACGAGCATCTGGTCTTAGCGCAGTAACTTGGACCGGACAACAGAAACGTGCTGCCTTAAAAGCAAGGACATTTGAGATGAACTGGATATTAAACTTCTCTTGAAAGAAGTTCAATCCAGGTCGAACACATGCCTTAGCCTCAGTGATCAAACGATTCTGCAGGGCAGCATTACCCCCAGCAATCTCTCTAGCAATGGCTTCAAGGCAGGGAAAGTGGCCTACCGCAACTGCATGCTGGACAGCTGATAATCGCTCAAAACATGTGAAAATCAGTGGCCCATCTCCTTCGAGGTAATAGGTGGCAGTTACAAAATGGACACCAGCATCCACTAGAACTGCAAGTTCTAACTTAAGTAGCTGTAATTCCTGTGGACTTTCGAAAATGTCCAGGAGATGCCGGCGAGTCTGCGGTGAGAGATTGTCGTTCTCTTGTAAGAAGGGGGCCACATCGCCAAAGTAATCTGATACTTGCTTCAGCACTTCCCACTTGCTCCACCAGCGCGTGTTACTGTGGGAGGACATTGACTTCCCAGTTTTCTGTTTCCAGAGAAGTTTCGCATTGTAGCTGTGGGCAAATAAATTCACCCAGTGGTGGAAGAATACATCCAGAACCTTGAACACAAAGTTGGAACCCACATTATTGATAGTATGGGAGAAGCAAGTGATATCCATAATCGTTGGATAAAAGAATAACAGTTGCTTTATGGCATTGCCATTTACTGAGGCGCCATCTCTCATTGCAGCCAAAATCATATCTGGCTTGAAACTGTTATTAACAGCCATACATGTCATCAGTCTCTGGGCCAACTCGTTACCCTTGAGAGGCTTAGCAAGAACCTCTAGCCGTAAAAGGCGCTGGGTTGGTCTGAAATCTTGCTGAACATACCGAACCACAATAGCAATGGCTTCCCCTAGTCGTGCTGTACCATCAAATATGATGGAGGCTTCTGTAACAACGTTGAGCTCGGCTTTCAACTTCTCTTTCTCCTTATCTAAGACAGCAGGTATAAGGTCATTCATGTGACTACTTGAAGTTAACCTTTGTCCATACTTTTCTAAGAGGGGGCGCAAAATGTCAACTTTCGAAATAGGTATTCCTGCCAAAAGGAGAGTTTCCACTACCTCAAAACGAAAGAGTCTCAGGTTGGCCGGCAATGTAGTACCACTTGCATTTTCTTGCTTGTCTTGCCTCTGCAAGCACTGGAAAATGGTCTGACTCTCTTTTCTGTCTGCAGTGATTCTTGCAATTCCAGCCAGATGCTTCTTCGACTTCATATGTCTGTCAACTGAGCTCTTCTTCAGGGCGAGTATCTCGTGACAAGCATTGCATTTCAACTGTCCTTTGACGAACTCTAAATGTTGACCAGGGTGGTCTCGAATCCTGTCCCAAACCGACGTTTTACTGTTGAGATTCTTGTGCTCACGACTCGCTTTATATTTCCCATCATTGACTATAATCTTTCGCTTTCGGGAAATGGACGCTTTTGCCGGTTCTGATAATGAAGCGCCTCTACTTATGGCAGCTTCTATGGGATTTTCTTCGATTTCTTCGCCACTCGACGAAGCGTCCGCCATTTTGATCTGGGCAGACATATATTCCATATAAGGCGTTAGATTAGTTATTAACTAGTTCAACAGCCCACAGGCTACCCAATATTTGTAGTTAGCGACGTACCACAGGAATGGATACCCAATCAAATGTCGAAATCACCAGTTTTAGCCTAGTTGAGATATTATTTGTAGTCAAGGGAACTTGAAATTGCTATATAAAACAAAAAATCCAGTAATTTGCTTCAAATAAGCTAGAAATTGGCTTGTTTACCAAAAAAGTTGTCAGAAGATGCTCTTTGGCCAAAAAAGTGCTCTCTGATCAAAATAGTGCTCCCAAAGCCAAATTGCGCTAAAAAAGTGCCGAGCACAATCTGGAAAGGCCTAACTCGGGAAATTAGGGCTTCACACGCGTATCTCTTGCCGAATACGTTGGAATAAATGTTTCATCAGCATTCGAAGACATAAAAGATATACACAGCGTTGAATTATCTTTACATAGCCTGTTTGTAGGTCATATCAAGATATGTCTCCTTAATCTGTAAAACTGTCTTCGTCCGCCAATTCCAGAGTGCAACTGAGCCGTGAAATTGAGGAGGAGTTTGTCCTTTTATACCGGAGCCTTCCTATTTAAAATGTTATGTCACGCTATTTTAGAATTTTTTCGAAAAGCTAAAAAGTGTCTTGGCATCAATCGAATTCCAAAACTAATGGTCTAGCTTTGCTATTAAAGACTATCTTACGGCACTGAAAGTGTTTCCTGTCTTCTGTTGCTCCGATGGCAAGGATGGAAATGGATTTAAACTTGAGAAAGTTGGGCCAAGTTTTGATTGTATGTTCTCAAAATTCACCAAAAAAATTATTATGGTTAGCTCCCCCTTATAATCTTCATTTTATATCTTCCTCATAGTTTTACAGGAGTATTTTGTGTATGAATAAAGGTAGTAGTGATTTTAGCCAGAATTGACCTAAAATAGCAAAATCATCATGACGTAAGCCACACCATTGATACTATTAGTAAATAAAGACCTGCCTTCATATCCTGTTACTATGCCTGTAGGAGAACTGAACTACAATCCTAAACTGAGAGAATTGGAAGAGCGATGCGTGGATGACTTCCTTATAGAGAAAGATACACTGCTCCATACCAGTCAAGAAGAGAAAATCAAAGTTATCGGAGAAAGGTATGGTAGACCACAATTTATCACATGGTCAGATAATTCAGCCGGACATACTTTATTTGGCTAGGTTTATACTTTACTTCTATCCTATTCTATTCTGTGACCCCACTCACCGGTGTTGGACGATTATATTTCTTGAGACACTTGTGCGACCTGCTAGAAATTGTGAAATCAGCAAAAAAGCGACTGGAACTGGTGATGACAACAATAATCGGAGAGTGCTCTGTGTGCTGAACACCATTCATAAACGGGTGTTAACTGCTGCAAGGACTCCTACCAGTAACACTCTCAAGAAAGCTGGTTTACTAACTTTGAGCAACTGAATGCTAATGAACCGATGTCAACGGTAACTTGCGCCACATACGCGACGTATCAACACCATCGACAGAACGGACCTGAAACAACAAATTGAAATGAAAATTTGACTAACAATATACCAATAAGAACTAGACTGACTGTAGTCACATCGAAACCCAGCAATCACTTTTTCGACCGAGTCTTCACAGCCAATAATAGCGACCTTTAGATCGGACTACGTGTACGAGATTGAGTACGAGTACGACTTTTGAATTTCAAACCAGTGACGTTTCCAGAGCTCTTACTCCTTCGTGTTGTTTACCAGCGGAGAAGGGAGCTCCAGGAATGAGATGCAAACTGGAACTGAAAACTCGTACTCGTACTCAAATCTTAAGTTCCCCAATCTTACCCTTCACTGACCAATCAGGGCAATAACCATAGACATACATATATAGCATCCATACCATCAACTGACGAGACCCTCTGAACGCCACACTACAATGCACTAGAAAGGCTGATTCGAATATGTTGAATGTCACAGAGTGGAATCAGTTTCTTGCCAACTTCAAGATTTGCACAAGGAGTCCATCAGTCAGAACAAGGCTCTTCGCAGTCAGCTCAACAGAATGGATGAAGATCTTAAAAGACTTAAGAATTCGAGCTCAATATTACCTTCCATCTTCGGTGGAAATTGAACTCTCAGGTAAAAAACACCAACAATAACGACTTTGAGCTGCTGCTGCTTTTTTGATGGAGGGTGGTTTGATCAGCGTATTCTCCCTTTCCTTTTTTCGACTTAGTTACGTATTATCACTTCAGAGGAAAGAGACGGGGACAAAGAAAGTGAAATTGTAATCAAACTATTTTAATTTCAACTGCTACATATGTTTTAAAAATGTAATGAATGTTGCAAAGTTGGACTGCGCCCCACCCCAATATGCATATCATATAGTGTCCAAACCGGATGGGGGAAGGCAGAGTCATGGAAAACTTGTAGGTGCAAGCTCAGAATGTGCACTACTATATGGCAAGCAATTCTCCAGTCTAAATCGAGTATTTTGATTGGTTAGTTTTCGGTCAGGATTTTACAGTACGGACCATTACTATGGAAACGGTCCTTTTTGGATATCTTTTTTTTTCGCGCTCCCGCTCCCGGAAAATTCAAACTGCGAAAACGCAAGCAGATAATAAAAGGAAAGGTTTGGAGCTGGTACAAAACCGGAATGAACGAGGTAAACACGGCTGTTTAGAAAAAGCGCTCTTCAATTAACTTTACCGACTTTTTGATATAAGCAAAACACTCGCCAGCAGTGAATCAAAAAGCATGGCCAACGTTCTTCAGTGACTGTGTGCGTTTATTGTTTTTTTGTACGGCTATAAGACTGTAAGCTGTAAAGAGCCGCGTAAATCGGCCAACACTTAAACAATAATTATTAAAATTCAGCATTAACAAAAGAGTACGTTTCTCACAAGAAAACCTCTCGGCGAAAAAAACTGAAAATTGCAAAACAACTAGCAAACGGCTTTCATCAGCAACTGTAAGCTTAAATCGAAAGGAAACGATCATGTTTTTGTCTAGTTTAAATCGCTTCAGTCAGCGCTTTCCACAAGAACAAATTAAAGCTACACGTACATGTATTAAACTATTAAACAGTGTACCTTGATTCCTCAACGAGATTTTTGCTCTTGTAGTGGACATCCTTGAAAATAATTTTAGCTTGTTCACAAGTCCGCTCTTGCTGTAGCTCGCGCTAAAAACCAGTTTGTTAGGTGCGACGAAAATCTGCTCTCAGCATCCACAAAGTTCTCCATAAAGCCACTGAAGCAAACAACTTGCAGTATTTGATGGAGAGATAATTTCCAGTGTCTTCTTTTTTTAAGTTCGAGTGTTCCTTCGTTCACATTACGGACTAACACACTGCCACAATTTCCAGTTTGAGAAGCACGTTTTTGAGATTTTATCGCGGCCTTTTCATTATTCTTCTTTTTCCCGAATTGTCTCCGCCCATATAAACGAAGACGTATTTTCAAATAAAACTATCGTGTTGTAGAGGACGACGAAAAACTGACACATATATTAGAAGCAGAGCAGTTTCCATTCAAGAGCCACGCAAGTTTCCGCCGATCGACAGCAACGATCGTCAAACTGATTCGAAAGCGAGTTAAAATCGCTGGCTTCTTTACACGACATCGCGCCGGAAATTGACTTGAATGAACTACCGGAAGTGTTGCTTCGTACGAAAAATGATGCCATATAATAAACTACTTACTAACTTCACTTGCTCAGGACCGTACTGAGGAATATTGGCCCTCGGTCGTTTTTGTACGGACCTCGCTGCGCTCGGTCCGTACTGCCACGACCTCGGGCCAATATTCCCCAGTACGGCCCTCGCGTTCAGTTAGTAAGAAGTTATGGTTTAATTTATGCATGGCACTTATTCTCGAGCTCTGAGGTCACTAAGTGAAATAACCTCGCTCGCCACCAGTCTCCCTAAAGTAAAAAAAGGAACATAACAAACTGATCCTCACGGCGGAGAAAAGACAGAGGTAGGAAGAACAAAATAAACTGAAACATTGACCAACTTCTTGCGCCCGATATTTTGGTATAAAAATATGAAACTGATAATTAAAATTAAATGACTTGTAGCTACATTGACAGGCTATATAAAAATAATGAACGCTATAATTGTAGTAACAACAAATGAGTGAAGATGTGCCCAGCCGGGAATCAAACACATGTCTCCTGTTTACTGTTTACTTAATTACCACTGGGGCACTGAGACAACCACACTGCATGGTGAGCGGGTGTCAATTAGCTGGTGATCCAAAATCCTGCAAGAAAATGTGATGTCTCTTCAGAGCTTCGGGGGTTGAAGCGGAATATTTTCACTTTAAATATTCATTATTCCCCGCCCATTTTTCACAAGTATTCATTATTCCTTGCCTATTTTGAGATCAATATTCATTATTCCTTTAAATAGGTTGATGTTCCCAGGTATACAATTTTCAGACCCACAAAACGAGAGCGATCAAATATTCTATTCCAATTCACAAATTGTGCACAGGACACTGGACATTGTTCTGCTGCTATCCTTCTGGAAGGTGTTAGTTCATCACTTATTACATGCTTTTTTAATGGTGCCCTCTAGTTACACCTTCAATGGCCTTGATTAAAGTGTAAGACGCATGTGGCTTCTTTATTTGCTGACTAGCAAAATAGTACCCCCCAAAAAATAAGCCAAGCAACATGTTTCAGTGAAAAGCTTTATTAAACAAACAATGACGACAATGCGGTCCAACCAATGAGTCTATATAATCTGGAAAACAATGAAGTGTTGCACGATGTTTATAACAAGTTCTTTTGTAGGCCATTGTACAAACTTGTTCGAAAACGCGTTTATCTCCTTAACATCATCACTCGTGCAATCAAGTCGAAATTAGTGCACCTAACAGAAATACATAATATCACACCCGCTTTAAGCGAAACATAGTCTTTTGAAGCATGTACAAAGACAACAACTGTACGTAACCATAACGACTTGTCTATCAAGAGTTACTTCTAAACCAATAAGTGAACAACGGATAAAAGATAAATGTAGTGTTTGCCTTCAGGAATAACAGGAACGGTACAAGTGCCCACAAGTACGTCAACCGCTACATAATTTAAAAGTAGCATTCT
>OZ024888.1:48029831-48089831 GCA_964017195.1 Siderastrea radians
TTCATCTTTTGATTCATCTTCGCTTGATGAGCTAGCCAATGATCGCTTTCGTCGTTCTTCATTCCCATCCCTTAAACGTATATGAAGTGTTTAGTACTGCTCTATCGATACTATATCCACTCACGACTTCTTAAGATCTACATAACAGTAAAAACGGGCAAGAGGTTGGGTACTGTAATTTTTTTAAAAATAAAATTTTCAAGTGGACAGTGTCATAAGTCAATAGAGCAAATATTATGCAGAAACGCACATACTTATAAGTATCATAAAGGCATACAATTTTTAGTGAAAATTGATCATTTTTACTGCAAGTATGCCTAAACCCTTAGTTAAACACACCAATAAGACTTGAAATCTCTCATTAACCACGTTTTTATAACATAGGTCTTTCGAAGCTATTTGTAAAACATCCATAAGTACCTTTTCTTTCCCACTTCACTTGATGAGTGTTCCGCTCTTTTGTTCTTTTTCCTCATTGGTTCATATTTCAATTCATCTTCGCTTGATGAGCTAGCCAATGATCGCTTTCGTCGTTCTTCATTCCCATCCCTTAAAAGTATATGAAGTATTTAGTACTGCTCAATCGATACTATATTCATTCACGACTTCTTAAGATCTACCAGTCTCATAACAGTAAAAACGCGTAAGACGTTGGGTCCTGTAATAGTTTTTAAAAAAATAAAATTTTCAAGTGCACAATGTCACAATTCAATAGGTGAACGTTCTGCTAAAACACATACTTTGTAAGTATTATAAAGGCATACCTTTTAACGTGTTGACTATGACGACGATGATGTTCGCGATCTTTGGTTTTTTGCTTTTTATGACTTTTTCCCTTTTTCCTGGCATCTCTGGAGAACGATACACAGATTAACATTGCATGCCCAAGCAGCCAAGGTTCTAATGCGCCGCAAATTTTTATCTCATTACAAGAAGAGTATCTACAATGATACATTCCTCGAGTTCCTTCACGTGACTCATTGCTCAAAAAAGGCTAATTTTTTTCCGACCCCATCTTGACGGGTAGGCAACGCAGTTAGAAATTATAGTGTTTGTATGGGAATCCGATGGCAAATATTTTTCTCAAAAATTGAATTCTGGACAACTTATGAATCGTAAAGTAAACATACTAGGCAAAAGTTTTTATTGACCAAGTTTGGAAGATGTAGCTGGTCTAGAAAGCGTTCAGTTACGTTTTTAATTTTCCATACATTTGCCTATAATTTTTTTCCCGCGAACCGCGTCAATTTACGGGAAAATATAGACAACTGGATGGAAAATTAAAAACGTAACTAAACGCTTTCTAGCCAAGCTACATCTTTCAAACTTGGTGAATAAAAACTTTTGCCTAGCATTTTAACTTTACAATTCATAAGTTGTCCAGAATTCAATTTTTGAAAAAAATATTGCCGTCGGATTTCCATACACACACTATAATTTCTAACTGCGTTGCCTACCTGTCAAGATGGCGTAGAAAACCGTGATAAGGCCAATTAAAACATTTTTTTCGTGGTGTTCTGTTTTCCAACGTGGAATCTGTGAGCTTCAATGTGAGCTAACAAACGGATAAAAATGTTTAGATTCGTTAGTTGGCAGAGTTGAAGGGCCAAAAGTTTTCAAGTTCGATTCAAGTCTACTTTGAGATCGACTTTGAGGCTTGTGAACTATCATTGTTCATTCAATTGCAGAAAAATAGTATGTTATCCTTTTCACCTTTCACTGTGACTTCTTGTCTGTAGCGTTATTTGGTTTCGCTGGCAGACTGAAGTCAACATGAGTTTCGGATGAGTTTATTAGCGGTCAAATGGCGAAGATGCATGGATCTACTTAGATTTCAAACACTACACTTAGAAATCGATTAGAAAAGAACTCTCGATTTTTATTGTTGTTGTCGTCGTTGTTGTAAGCTTATGGTTTGGAAATCTGTTCAAGTTAAAAATAGTTTAAAAGCTTTACTTACCTGTCTTTCCTGTGCTTTCCCATCTTTACAAGTCCGAACAGTTCTTAGACCGTAACCAAAGCGTCGAAATTTGAAGCGGTCAACTGAAGCATGTGCTTTGAAAGTGACGTCACAAGAAAATACCTCCCTTGGGGAGTAGTCCGCGTTGCAAATTTTGTAAGCTTAACATGAGGCAGAGCGCCTGCCAAATATCGAAAATATAGAACACCTGCGATTCTCATTTGGAGACAGAGAGGGTGAGGAGAACTTATTTTCTCTTTGCAAGTATTCAATATTCTTGATTAAAAAACTGAATATTCAATATTCCTTACAATTTTGAGCCAATATTCAATATTCCTTTACAATTTTAAGCCAGTATTCAATATTCATTATTCCGCTTCAACCCCCGAAGAGCTCGCCACTTATATTTTAAAGGCTAATCGACCCCCGTTCAACGCTTTTCTTTCAGCTAATTTATTCTTGTTTTTCACGTTGCCATGTTCCTACCAATAGTGTAGTTCCACCACTCTATCTCCATAGATACCAAGTTCTGACGAAGGGCTAACGCTCAAAACGGCAGCTTTCAATCCCTTCACACGGTGGTCCATTTTCCTTATCAACTCAGCTGACAAATCCAAAGTTTTTACGTCACCGAACGAGTCGCCCAGAGAACGCACTCTCGCGGTATGCCATTCGGTGACGTCACATTTCGCGCCAAGTCGAGTGTGCGGGAAGAGAACGCCTGGGTACTAGGCTGGAGAAAGTGGGGGGGGGGGGGGGGAATTGCTCTCAGACCGCCCTCGGATCGCTCCGCTCGCCGATTTCTTTCAGCACTCAATCCTCTCTAAGGATCCTGTTCACAGACTATACCTTTAGGGAGCGCGTTTGTAATAATTTTTTTTATAACCCACCTGAGAGCCCCTTAATCTCGCACGCAGGTCTTCTAAGAACAAGAATTTTATAAACGAAAGATCTGGGTACGAGATTAAAAGCAGCTAAGAAAAGCTTTCAAGCCCTTTTGTTGTCATTGTAGTCATAGTCTTTTTAATTGGAGAAAGGTAAAACGGTCAAGGCCGAATATCACGATCACTGAGTTTTTTTTTATCATTTATGTACAACCATTGCTCCTTTAGGCGGAAGAGGGTGCGTGCAATGTCAAATGGCTAGATGTCAGCGGTGTTACCAGCCTTTAAGCCAACCGTTCATTTATCTTGCACAAGGTGGCCAAGTTACGAAAAGCATACTTTTGAATTGGGACCTTGTCAGCGACAGGAAATACCCATGAACAGCTCTTATGTTTCGAGTGAATTAATTGGGATATATATTAAGATCAACATTTTGTTCTGAAATTATTTTTTAATGCCCGATATATATTTCTTAAGGCGTTGGAATTCCGGGAAGTTTGATTTGTGAGTGCTATATATAGGGTCCACAAATGAACTGTGTGTTTGTTTTGTTAACACACCCTATGCGATTTTCTGCCTGATACCTGTTTACTCGTACAATGCTTGGGCAAGCCATCTAAAAAAATTGGCAAAAAACTTTCAACATCTGTTTTCTAGAAATTGCTCGTGTCAGTGTAATGTATTTAAAACCTTTCTCATGAGAGGATAAGGTCCTCGTGTAGCTTGAAAAAATAAACTTAAAGTTTGTGAAAACATTCAACAAACAAAAAGTTCTAGAGGCAATTATTAAATTTTCTGCAGTGGTCTCACACGCCGCATTGCGTCACATCAGCGCCTGTTCAAGCAGTAGGCATTCGCCAGATTGCATTCAATTAGAGCACGCACTTTACATAAGTATCGGCAAGAAACTTTTACATAGAGTTAGCCGCCAACTACTACAGAGGTCAGAAAACAATTCAACAAAACGATCTGTCGTCTAAAAAACTCAACAGCTATTTCCAGCGACTTGAACCGAAGAAGAGTATTCCTTTTCAAGTACCACACATAAGCACAAGTAGAGAACATGGCTGTCTGGTTTTCAAACTGGGAGACAGCTATATACTTAGTTTAAACACGAGATTTGTTTTTTGGTTATTTAATTTGCGTGCTCATGGTCGGGATATTGCTCTGAAATGTTTTTAGTGACTATTCTCGTATTATTTTCTAAGCTTCCCGTCAGGAGGTTGCTTTCGAGTGTACCTGTTACTAATTTACTGTTAGGGCTCATATATAAACGCCTTTCTCCGGTTAGATTGAAACTCGTCACGTGACACGCCTTAAAACCATAGGTCTCCCTAAAAGGTAACAAATCTGAGAAACTCTAATGGGAAACAACGTCCATCCCGATTTTTTTTATTCCAATGTTATCAGATCGTGTGTCCTAAGAACTCGGCTTGTTTGTATGCGCGTTTTGTTGACCGGATGTTCAATGAAATTCGGAATCAGTTGAAATACTTTCTAGTCATGAAGGTATTAAAAAAAAAAACGTCTAATAACTGGCGCCTGACTGGATGCAGACACCCAACTATTATAGGCAGGACTTCACGTTGATCTTGGCGAACGTTTTGGAAGACTGAATGATCTCGCCATTTTAAAGTTGTTCTGTTCCAGAATTCCCCTACACTCGCCTAAATCTGATCATCATGCGACATATTCATATGCAAGATATCCAAGGGGCACCCTGTTAGATTCCAGATGCTTTATGAAAACTTTTAGTTGATTTCGGTGTTATCACCAATGTGTTCGTCCACATTGCGTCAACTACCTAGAGATCTAATGAAATTGCGAATGACCAGTACTGACACATAGGCTTGCCCGCTGCCCCGGACGTTAGTTCTAATCCCTTGTAGGTGGGGTTGGGGGAGTTCTGGATTGTTCTCAATGATTGGAAAGTTTAAACAACCTACAAATGATACGTTCGCATTTTTCTCTCTTCTTTCGTCAATACCAACTCCATAGCCGAGTTTCTACCCAATTCAACTTGTGTGCCATATAACTCAAGGTCTCGAGGGTGTTCGTTATATGACGAGTTCACTTTACGTAACTAAATTTAAAATACAGTGTGTGATAAAAATAAGTTTGGAATAAAATTAACTTTTTGAGGGCCTGTGGCCAATGTCGTTGTTTTTGTTTCTTCTGTTCTTATGCCTTTGAATTTTATGTTGGCAAATACGCTATACCTATATACCTCTATTTCTGGTCACTTTGCTGAATGAAACGGCGTTGATATTGTGACGAGAAATAACCTGTGTATCACTCTTAGGGCTAAATTAAAACCTCTTGTAGATTTCGCTAGTTGTTGAGGGAATAAAACGAAGTGTGGAACGTATTTGGCTGAACTGCTTTCTTATATCCCGCAAATTTATTACTTAAAAACTGGCTGAACTGCTTTCTTATATCCCGCAAATTTATTACTTAAAAACATTTTAAACTCCTGCACATTTCCATATCTTTTTCTCGCAAATTTTCTGCGGGGAGTCCACTGTATGAGTTGTATTTTGTAAAAGGCATGCTAAGCTCCCCATGGAGATATTCTCCTGGCTGAAGACACAATCTTTCCTAGGTTTCAATACAAGAAATCACTCCTAGCGCGACTGACAACCAAACTTCCCAAGATTGCGTTACAAGCAATTGTTCCTGGAACGCACAACAATGCAGGTCAAGCGATCTTTCCAAGATTGCACCGCAAGCACAATCGTCCCTGTAGTGCACCACAACGCAAGTCAAGCAATCTCTCCTAGAATGCCTGCCAAGTAATTCTTTAAATGTTACATGACAATCTTTTTACTAGATTACATCGCAAGCCAGATCATGTACACTTTTTAAGATTACGTGAAGAGCCAAAGGAATGAGAGCAAAGGAGGGTAGCGGTGTAACTGGTTCTAGCTTGCTTTCTTGTCGTCGGCTGGTTTCCAGTTTGGATTAAAGTGCTTCTGTAATGGTTCCCACACTTTGTAGTAGTTATGGTCGACCTTCTGACAAGTTTCATTTCCCCATTTTGTGATGGCCAAACTTAGACTGCTTTCAAACATGAACGCCTGAAAAAAAGAAAAGAGATACGTGTGCTTGTAGCTTCGTTTGTAACCATTCCCCATTATTTAGGTCGTAATGCATTACATATAGAAATACATGTAGAAAATGCAGGTGCTTTTCTATGTTTCATGTTCATTTTACTTAGTGAAAAACTATTTGAATATGAGCACGCCATTGTAATGAATTAACAGAAAGGTCACGCCAATAAAGTATTTCGTTTCCCATTCATTCATCGCCAGTGCTACCCTTTTTTTCCGGCAAGTAATAAATTACTGGAGAAGAGCATCCAAAAGAAACAATTTTCTGGTCGAGGTACAAGGGATTTAAGATAGTCGGGGTTCGAGATAGATGTAAAATTGTTCAGACGCCGTACTCTAGTTCCAAAGGTTTTTCTTTCTCTCTCTCAAACCAAACTGAGCCGCGAAGCAGGGACAACGAGCTGCGAGACCGACTTTTGCATAGTCTATATTGCCTTGTCCCACAGGACAGAAGCGAATTCCCCCAACTACATCCCTCTCCTAACCCAATCAATGTTCCTGCCCAATGTTTTGGAAATGGTCCAGCTAGCAAAGCGACATTGAAAGGTGGGGAGGGGTGGTGGTGAAAGCAAAAACCAGTGTCTCATCTTTTTTTCTTACTAATTGTGGCTTCTACTATACATGGACATCATAGGAAATTATGGCACTCTACAGTTTCAATTGAATGGCTTTATATTTCACATCATTTTTATTAATCTTTTCCTTCTGGTTTTGACGCAATTTTGATGCTTTTCTTACGTTTTGGGAGAAATCGAGAAATTCAAGATGGCGGATCGGAGTTGGCGGCTGTTCGGAAATCGCCACACACGCGTAATTCTGACATCAAATAACAGTATCATCCCGTTAAGCAAAGCTAGAAAGAGACATTGTTGGATACACTGCGTACCCATCAAGTTTCATTGTCATAGCTTTAATGCTCTTAATAGTTATCGTGTGTGTGCGTGTGTGTGTGGGGGGGGGGGGGGATGCAGAAACACAGGGTCTCCGTCGGGTAAAAGCCACACGATACATACCATGGTTCCATCAGCCATTCGCTGGGGTTTTAACCCAGCTTGTGACGCCTTCTCAAAACAATCCTTATCAGGTCCATGAGGAGTCATCATGCTGTGTAGACTACCACCCCCTGGGGCAAATCCTTCTTCCTGCAGGGCAACAACAAGGAATAAAAATTAACATCCTCAGACAGATTCACCCCACTAGTCTTCATAATTTCGCATGAATGGCCACAGTAACCGGAGAGGGGGTGGGGGGATGGTGGTATAGTGGTTAACACATGAGGCTTTCAATGGAACTTTCGATCCCACGATCGGAGGTTTGTTGGTTGAAGGGTTTGTCTCTGCCTTGCGTCGTGTTGTTTCCTTGGACAAGAACCTTTTCTTCAAACCTTTACTTCCTCTCTCCACTTACAGGTGCAGGTGTGCCATATACACCTTGTTTGGTGTTTTGGTAGATAATACGCATGGATATTTTGCGAGTTGCGTAGTATCTTACAGAACCCTGCAGGGGCGAGGAAAAATGCGGGCAATGAGTGAAATGTCCGCGCGTATTATCGACCAAAACACCCAATAAGTGGTTTATTATTCCACTGCATTTGTTTTTGCTTCGTCCTTCTTCAGGAAAAATCTGGTCAAACCACCATTGTACATATTTTGCGCGTTCTCCTGCCCTTATACGTTACAATGACTTAACAGTGGAATAATAAAAATGGGTATTGGCAACAAATGCCAGTGTCACTTCGGATTTGGACCCCCCGCGAATTTGAACCCCCGGTCCAAATCCTCTCTCTCGCGGATTTGGACCCTCTTATTAAGGGAATAATTTCCTTTGCGACAGCACGTTTTTAGAACGAGGCCATCAGTCTCTCGGTATGTTTTTGGAACGAGGAAGATGCAATTAATTTTTGCTCTCAAGCACGGCAGTTTTGCCGAAAGCATAGTCCAATCCCCCTCCACTATGCCTTAAGGCCAAGTTATAAGAGACACTTGACACCACAGCATACGCATAACGAATATTTTGCATCATACCTTTGCTTCATATTTTCCATGAATCAATCCCATGAACTCACTCATACAGTTCCCTGTTTAAAAACATCAATGCAAAGTAGGAAATAACAGTTACTTTTAATTTGAAATATAACTATCTGAAAAAAATATTAAATTAATAAATTACGACTGAGCAGCACTGTGAGAACAAAACCAGTATTCGAATTGATCACCCCTGGGCATGGTCCATGAACACAAAATTGAAACAACAATGGAACATGGCAACAACCAAATCTGAAGGAAGGTAACATAAAGGAGCCTATAATGAGAATCTTTGTACGACAAGAACAACGCTGTCAGTTATGGACTATAATTTGAGCTACTCTTATTCTGGTTTGGAAGAGGAAGTTCTTAAAATAGTGAGGAATTTTGACTCAAACCTTTGTCCAGTGAACAGTCAATTGCACTAGTGCTATATCCATACTAAGAAAACTCCAATTAAAGGCATGCTATTAATTATTATTGCCTATCATGGGAAAGCCATACAATCTGTTCATTCTGACTAGACTGCAGCCAGTTCATAAATATCATTATTATTATGCTATGATGCGATTACAGCAGAATGATCAGAATTCTATTCCATTTATTTCAACAACAGAAGACACAAATTTCCTACACATCTTAAAGCAGAATACAGGAAATTCCCATGTGGTACAGCTGTACACACTTACTGTGATAATAAGGTGGCCTGAAAGTATTTTCAGCAACACTCCATCTCGGTGGAAATATAACAAAGTCTGCTATAGCAATTCCTGGTTTTAAACTGGGACACGTTAACACAGTGAATATTGAAGGGTCCTAGAATGCAACAAGATAAATAGTGTACATGAAGGAGACAAGAATTAAAATTATCAATCTTGATTGCAATTTATTAAATAAATGCATTTTCAAAACTCGCTATTTTCATGTGCCATACAAAGACATGACAAAATATCTCCACACAAGCATCCTTCAAAATGCCTATTTAGAGGGGAGTTTGTGGATATGAGGCTTTTATTACACAGTGGGCATCTACACTGTAACAGGTCATTGACAGTATGGTTAAGTTTCAAATGTCTAGCTTAGATGTGAGACAGCTTTTGTCAAGACTTGACATTACTACTTAAGATATACCATGTTGTACATAAGGGTCAGGTGTTTCAGTGATCCAGAGGACTTTGACAGGGTGGGGTCAGTGGCCCCCACCCAACTGCTAAATTAACTGAAGGTATGTTTATGTTTATGTTTATTTAGCTTTGCCATGTACAACACGAACAGGAAAAAAAGACAATTAAATAAGAACCAAAGAGAGCAAATAATGGCAGGGGAGCCACTACAGCAAAGGCCAATTAGTTCAACCTGCCAGAGACCAAAGCCATAGCTGGCAAACTCAGCACTAGGACTGTCATAAAACTTAATAGGCAGGCAATAACACTTACACAGTGGTCAAAGGAAACTGTATTGACAACATTAAAGCAGCTTAGGTCATACTTGTACGGGGCATAGTTACCATGCCAAGCCACGACATCAAATGGAGAGTGACCCTGAAAAAATAACAGGGAGTGAATCACAATTATACAAGTGTGTAATTGCAGTAGGTATCTAAGCCCCTTGAGATATGAGGAGTACAGTAAGCACTTTTGGTCCAAAATAACATAAAATCCCAGGTGGTTAAAGGTGAAACTGTTCTTGAAACCCTAAAGGTCAACACACGCAAGGAAGCTAGTCACAGCGACTTGTTGCAGGAACTTAAATTCCTTCCACAAGTTGCATGCACAGCCACACAAAGGGACTAGTCACATGGACTTGTAACAGGGAGAAGTCTCCTGTAGTGTTTACACAAGGGCACTGGTCACTGGGACAGCCAACTTGGTTTTTGATTGGTTGCTTTTAAATTTTGTTTGGTCAGAGGGACAAGTTCCACGAACAGTACAATTACACACCTGAGGAGATAACCACAATTTGAAAGGACAAGTCTTCGCAACAATGCCTGCAGCCACACAAGGACAAGCTAGTGAAAATTTGTGGACAAGTCGCAGGGAACAAGTTACAGTCCCTGAGACTTTTTTATGGAAATGGGTAGTTTACATGTAGGGACTTGGTGCCTGGAACTAGTCTCACGGACTATGTGTGCCAACCATTATGAAAAATGGAGAGAGCTGTGAATTTGCACAATAATATTGGGCCTGAAGGGTTGGAATATTAACAACACCTGAACAGCTTTGAAGAGTTTTCCTTGGTATTTACTGATCACTGTGAAACCAGAGGGCACATCCTTGTCCTCAAAGCAGGCCACTGGTGTTAGAAAGTCCCGGGGATTTGCCAGTCCATTAGCACCTACATAATTAACATTAAGACAAACTTGTGAGAACATAGTAGTAGCTGTAGCATTCAATAAATTTGAAAAAAAGTATATAACCAAAAAAACTTGATGTGAGAAGTTTTACTATACAAACAGATGAGACCTCCAAATGAATTTAGTATGATAGGGTGCAAAGTAAATGTTTTTAGCTATGGCATCTTGTCATTAATAGTATAAAAAATTGTTTATTTGTAACTATTGCGGTCCATCCTAGAAAAGAGGTAAGCTATGTATGTCACTGTCTACATGAAATGTTGCTCCACACAGCACTGATTATACCACTGAGATATAAGAGAATTAATACTACAGATTACGTTTATTACTGCAGTGAACCCAATAATTTGATATTGAGTATTGCCCTATAAAGGAAACATGAACCACTCCAGGTAATGAAAATTTCTTTGGCTCAAAGTGGCATTAAAACCAGTGAACTCAGGATTTTGATTATCCATGCTTCACCAACTGAACTGCTGGCTAGGTGCATAGTAGGAATACTGAGTAATCGTACATGTATGTAGTGGTTGAGTGGCACATGTGTAGCTTAAGATGATCAAGGAATGCCAGGCTTGAGGCCCCTTTTACACTGTCCAAACTTTCTGTTAACAGTTTTCAACTAAGAATATATATTTATCAATCATTCGCATATGTAGTGGTTCAATTTTATCCTTGGTTCAGTTTTTATTTTCCTTTATTTTTGTGTATGGTTATGTATGATAATGAGTTGAAAACAAAGGAAAATAAAAATTGAATCAAGAATAAAACTGAACCACAACATATACAACATACCTATCGGTCCAAGATTTGGCAGTACAAAGTGCGCATCAAACACTTCCAGAATGTAACCTCTTGATGGTTCACTAATCTTCACTGAGAATCTTATTCCTTGCTGCAAATGAAATCAGTCGCCAAGATTTAACATTGTTGTAAATTATAACATTACTGAACTCTGTCTAATCAGCCATCAGTTGACGTTTTTCGAGTACTTTTTTAAGCTATAAGCGGATGAAAAAATATTAAATAAAATTACCAAAATTAGCACTGATGGACTTAATACACAGGTTCTATTTAAGGCCAGAGTAGAAGTACATGTGTATGAAGGTTACATGACATGATGTTATACATGTACCAGTATTGTAAGAGACCTACTACATGAATCTATCATTTACCTGGATAACACATATTTCATTTGGTTTCACTTCCATTTTGCCAAACTCAGTTGTGATCATCAAAACACCCTTTTGGGGTACTGCAACAAACAAATATTTAAAGTGATCAGAAACAATAAATTCAAATAAGTTGTTTAGTTAAAAAAGTACAAAAGAGAAATATTTCATTTTTTGTCTGTTTCCGGTTTTTTCTTTTTTTTCTTTCTTGTTGTTGAACATTGTTGTCATTAAAGATGTGTTTATTGTTCATCGTGGTGTAAGATAGGCAAGATGAACATTGTTGTTGTTATTTTATACTGTTCTTGGAGGTATCACCAATTGATCATGTGAATTTGCTTTGAGTCCTGACTAAAGGCATTTAAAATAGGTAGTCGTATTGCTCCTGCCTATCTTTCTGTTGGCCAAAAAAGGTTCTCGATCTTAACCTTCCCTCGGTCAATTCTGAACTTGAAAACGGCCTTGCAAAGATTAGTGGCTTGTAACTGTGTCCCAACTGCAAGGTATATTTAATGCACTAAAGACCCTTTCAAAGTATTTCATACATGTATGCCAGTTGACTGTGTGTTCAGTCCAAGTCATTTAATGGCAGATTAAATCAGATCACTGTTTTAGCCCTGCTTTGGCAAATTCAAGACTTTGCGAAACAACGACACCAAGCCCAAAACTAATTGACTGCTTATACCCCACAATGGCTTTGGCAAAAAAAAAAAAAAAAAAAAAAAGAATGGGGGTTCCAAGATGGAGCCCCTTAAAATAACAAGCTAGCAAGAGCTGTCAAATTGGACTAAAATGTTATGAGACCTGCATTTATTGAAACACCAATTGGACTGGAACAACAAAATGTTTTGTTATGAAAACGTATTTCTTGCTTTGGTAACAGTGAATGAAACTGAAGGCTTTCGAAGAATTTAAAAAAAAAACTTGCCTATCAGGAAGTCTCCATCAGAGTTATAGATACACCTGAAAAGGCAGTAAGAGCCATTCAAATAATTATATTAAGAACCTTTAACGTCTACTGAACAGCTTAGTTGAAAAGTGAACAGATGTCCCTCATATACAGCATTCTCTGGTAAAGACTTTTAAGACACAGTTGAGCCACATGTAGCTCACATCGCTGGGGATTAATACCAGTTTCTGAAGCAACTCGGAGCATTACAGAATGGTACTCCTCCATGGGTGGGACACTGCTCCATATTATTGACAGAGTCCCCCCCCCCCCCCCCAAGAATTTTGTTTGTTTTTTTCTAACAGTTAGCTGGCACCCATTTTGATTTGTACAGCCCTGATGGAGAGAGACAAAGTGCAGGAAAGTTTCTTGTTAATGGAAGTATAATTATGATTATGCATACGCATCACAACAGCACAGCTAGTCCAGGTGTGAACTGTTGACCACACGTCTGAACTTCTGATCAAACATGCTGCTGCTAATGATGATAATGACGATGAGGATTGATGATGATGACAATGACGATGATGATAACTTAATAATATTTTATAATTATAATTAATTTATAGTCCACATGCTCACCACACAAATTATATGTAAAAGTGGTTTTCAGGATACCTACGAATATCATTGTACAGGCATAATTTTGGTTTACAACTAAATCTACAGGCAGGGAAATTTCATTCCAGCCACATACTTATCCTTCATAGAAATGTCACAGCCAAACACATGGACTGCAATTCCATGCCTTGCACGAGGATCACCAGCACCACAAATTGTGTGCAATCCCTTGAAAACAAATCAGCAGAAAATAATCCAAAATGTTTTCACATTTTATCATACCTTGTTTTTTATTAAGTTACAAATTATTAGTTCTTGTCATTTTAAATACTTTATGAAAGTATTATTAATCGTTAATGATTTATTAACCAATAATAATAATTTTTTTTAAATATATTTTTAAGACTGACAATAACATAATATTTTTATTAACTGATATCAAATAACTATAATTCAAATTTGAGCATACTTGTGTAAAGTCAATGTTGCTGCCTTTGGCAGGGATGTCAAAAGGTTTCCACCGCATCTGAAGTAAAGAGAGGAAGTTGCTGTTACCAGGAAGTTGTTTAAATGGCCAGTTCATGGTTAGCTCAGTTCATAGGGTGCCTTATGTTGCAAGTTTGAAGAAGGTCACAAATTCAAATCCCATCTGACCACACACAAGGGTCTTGAAATACAGACAAACCTGTATTTAACGGTCACCCTTGGGGAATAACTGACTGACTGCTGAAACAAAATGGAACATGCAATAAAGCTTCAACTGGCTCAAAGAGAAATCTATTACCAAGACGAAATTGGCATAAGAGTCTAATGAAGCCTTGTACTGAATTGGCCAAAAAGCATTAAAATATACCCTTCTTTGTGATTTATCAGAGAGAAATTCAACCAAAGACAAGTTTGACATCGAGGAAGACCTGCAATGAATCAAACTGTGGGACTATTCAGTTCCTGAATAATTCGATCACATTGCACAAGTTGAACAAGTTGGAATAACCAGGAAGTAGCTAATGGATTTACATCTCTCATCACGACTGGTTAAGCTCTCTAATGTCTCACCTGATTAGGGTTAGGATCACACTCATCCCAGTTGTGAGTTAGATTTCCCTGGACTGTCTTCTCAAAAGGCTTGTGGATAACAGATGGTCTGATACGATAGAGCCAGCTGTAGGCAATGAAAGAATAACAGATTCAGGGTCTTCCAGTGTTTCTTGGTGTAATATGCAAAATAGTTTTTGCTAGCAAGTAACTACGGCAACAGTGCAGGACTATAGCAACTAACGCACACTTTGACATACTGAACTTCGGTTGCAGAGAAAAACCTCTCTTCATTTTGTTCAAAAAAGCTTGGCATTACGTTAAATGGCATAGTATTTCAGGATTCAACATGGCATGTTACAGGGTTTAATATAAATTTAGTTGCACAGCAGTTGTAATTTTTTCTTTTTATTGAACCACAAGTTACATGCATTGGCTTACTAACTGATAAAAAAATACCATACAAGTCATAAAATAATGTCAGTGCAAAATACTCAGTGTTCATTATACACCTGTCAACACTAATCTGCACATGGGAGGATGGGCATGGGCTAGCCTGTGAACACAACTGCCTCTCATCGCTCCCGGCTGCTGAAGCGATGAGAGGCAGCTATATTCGCAGGCTAGGCGTGGGCAGGGTATTTGCTTTCATAAAGGATATTTTTCAATTAGCTACCCTGAGGAAAAAGTATCGTTGAAACAAAGTCCTGTGACTTGTTACCTTTTCAAATGCTACTATTTTGTAAATTGAAAAGTCAAAAGCCCAGGGGTGGGGATGGAAAGATCAGTCAAATCTTCCACCAGTCCTCCCCTCCCCTCCCCTCCCATGCCCAACCTCCACCCCCTTGCAGTTTAACATTGATAGAATCATTAATAACCTACTTAAAGATGACCATCAGTCTGTAAATGCGAATATAATATCTCTTTAAATGCTTTGGCTGCACTGTTACCATTTTGCATATTAATTTCTTCATTTCTATTTCCAATAATTATTTCAACTGTTTTAATGCATTTATACTTGTCTACCATAAATATTTTAAAAGCTAGTATGGGAGAAGTAAGGCATTCTGATACTTAGGTACCTTCTATAGTTGTATTCTCTTGGTGCTGTAAAAGCACTACCTGAGAGTTGTTCAGCATACAAGCCATAAGGACATTTCTGAGGACTGTTCTGGAAATTGTTAATTATGAGAAAACAAGAGGTAAAGAATAGATAGCATTAGTCCATAAAATGCTAATTGCATTTCCTGATGGGTTTTTGAGGGGCCGATTACACGCTCCGGCGGTAACAGGGCTGGCTAGGTCTACCGAGATGACTGCTCAGCAGAGTATTACAAGAGGCAAGCCAGCCCGCCTGCGGCTAAATTTGAAAGCTGTCATGTGAAAAGATGGCTACATCAAAGAGCATGAATCAAGTGTTTTTACGTTCGTTAATCCGTTATTTTGCCACATTATTTTCAGTTTTACGTAGCTTTATGGTCTGATAAACCTTTATGTGTTATATAGAAAGAGAAATATCGATCTTTTGGTGAGCCATTTTGCTCTGAAGCGAAATTTAGTGCTGGCCCGGCAATCGTGTTTACATGGTTAATTTTCAGCCTGGCTAGCCAAGATCCCGGCATCGCGATGCCGGGATCCCAGCTAACCGGGCTGAGATTTTTCCATGTAATCGCAAAGTTGATTTTTAATGTGTTTCACAGACGTGCTGAGATCCCAGCAAACCGAGCCAGCCCGCCTCATGTTATCGGCCCCTGAAACTCATTTATGAGTTCCTCCCTTGGCAACTTTGATGTTTTGAATAATTTTTAACGGGTTTAAAAAATCTTGACACACCTTATCCATGGGGGAGGGAGGGGGGGTATAAATGGAATGGCTCTTAGGACACTTTTAAGGTGATCAGCTACTAGTGGCTTTTACAACTAAACAAAGCACAGGAAGTATGCAAAACTAGATATGGTTTCTGAGAGGATAAAATTTTCTGCTCATTGATGGCAACTTTTTGATTGACAGGTGCCCCCCTAGGGAGTCGTGACGTCATTTATGCTAATTTTTTTAGTACTCTACTGAGGAAAAAACTCTATTTTGCTTTGCTACAGTCAAGACTTTTGTAGCTGGGAGCCTTTTTGGACTTGCAAAAGTATTTACAGTATATAGTGATTAGGCTGACAGCACTTAAGATGTTACTTGTCAAACTGATTGATTGACAGTTGGGTTCAAAGTTGTCACGTTTTCCACCTTAACTTTCTCCATAATGTAGGACAGCCAAATTTCATAAGATTTTAAGATACAAATCTGCCACGAAAAGTGTAAAAATATCCTCAACAGATATGTGTTAAATTTCTAAAACATTGAAATGACAATTTGGCGAACTATTTGATGGCACTTTTGTTGAACTAGAAAGATGTCATGTCACGCAACACAGAAGCACACTAATAGCAAAACACAATTATCTTAAAAAATTTCAATTTAATTGTTGCAAAAAGTGTTTCTACATGCCAGAAATAAGTAATCTACAATAGATCAGCTTCTTAAATTGTCAGAATACCCTGAATCCCACTTCTGAAAACAATTTTTGTGAAGCTGAACACAAAGAGGACTTTATGTCATTGTGACATGGTGTGGATGAATCCAGGAACAGGCTCAGCAACAGACAATACCAAAGCAGTTAATCTGTAATAAATCAAAACCCAATAACTTTAGAATCTATTTACAGTTACTTGGGTACAAGAAAATGTAAATGAAAGGGTCAACAAAATGACTTATTTTAGCAAATAAAATCTTTTCATATATAATAATAAAATAATGAAATGTAAAATACTATTACTACAATAATTATAAAGTTTCAACCTGTTTTCCCCCAAAAAAATGTTGCAGAGGAATGCTAGAGAAAATTTATGGCAGTATTGGAGATAAACAGTTTCATTTTGATCCTCTGGTGCCCGCACAATAAGTTAGAAACAAGTAGAGGAAAAATAGTAAACAATGAAATGTGACACCACTCATTTCAATTATAACTTCTCGGACACACGCAATGTTTATTATCCCAAAAAAGCTACATAAAAACATAGAAATAAAGAAGCATGTCTTCTAGGAGAATTAAAAACATCTAAGTAATCATTATCGAGCAATTCTGTTGATATTTTTGCGGAAAACACAGCATAATTTCTATAACATACCTCGTATCAGCTGACTCAAGCAAGTCGATCACAATCTGCACCGATCGCTTCTTCTTCCGAAGACAAAACTCCAAATTCTAATCCCAAATCGACCATAAAAACGCAGTACAACATAAACTCACAAGTTTCCTCAAACATTGTCCATGAATTGGAGACACTGAAGCGACAAAAATCCCATTCAAAGCCGCTCATTCCAGACTCGCGTCTTTGCAACCGGATACAATGGCGTCCCCACGCGGCATTGGGGATGCAAACATGCACCCAACCTCGCTTTCACTACCTAGTCAATAACCAATCGTAAAAATCTTTATATTTTAGTTGCTATGTGAATCATCTATCAAAAATCGTGATTGGTTGGACGGTTAATCCAAAAACCTTCATGTAACGAGCACGCAAAGTCATCGTTCGCCGGCGAACGATAAATTAAGGCGCGAAGTGTTAAAGGGTTAAAAGGCAACCACCTCCAGGTGGATAATTATAAAGGGGTTAGTTTCTGCATCAGTGGGGAAGTGAAACTCAAAAAAACTGCATTTATCAACGGAGTTGATCGGTAATATTATATCAACGAGGGCGAGTGTTTCATCAGGGTATCCAAACACCAAGAAACTGATGAAAGCAGGAGGCCGCAGGCCGAGTGCTTTTATTGCTTCAAGGTGTTTGGATACCCTGATGAAACACGAAGCCCAAGTTGTTGATGTGACTTCTCAGTCACGCATAATAAACAATAGAAAATCAACAGTTTACTGACTTTGTTTGCTTTTGTGTGCAAAAGCTTGTGATTAGCACATAGTTGGTTGTTTGCAATACCACAAAAAATGCCACATTTTTTGGTAAACCATTTATGGCAATGCTAATATTTGCATTGGCGTCCTTTTCAATCGCGACAGAACTACCTTCGGAATCATCCTGTTTTGACTGTGCAGGCCTAAAAGTAAACTTCAGGAAGGTAAGTCGGGAAGCGGGAAGTGAAGCGAGTAATAAAATTTGCTGTTATCAAGCCGGGAAGCACATGATTTCAAAGATTGCCTTCATCCAGTGCAAAGACTTGAAGAACAGTTGGAGCTTTCCCAGCAAGTCTCAGGTACAATCGAGAAAAAATTGTCCACAGTGTTCACGAATTGCTCTGTAAACGTATATCTCACGGACTGCAATGTAAACGTAAATGCAAACTGCAAACAATGATTTATCCTGGAAGGTAATAAACATTTATTCAAGCACTGCATTGTTTTTGCTAACTGATTTCCAAACACACGTGTTTGGATATCCCACTACATGTGTCTGGATATCCAAACACGCTTGATTTCATCATCTGTTCTTTACCGGGGTATAAAAGGGCATCCATGTGACCCAAATGGGGCCAGGCGATTGGTTTATTACCTCATGTATAATTAATGAGTTTGAGAAGGTAAATTGGCCACCGTAAGAAAACTGAAGGCTGGCATTTTATACGTTAGCCCTTCATCAGAGCAAATCAACGAATTGCGGGTTGTGTATGGTTCATATTGTAGAACAGGGGTGCTACGTTATTGGTGGGAACATGGCAACATCAGCTTTCAATTTCCTTACGGTGTCCAATTTACCTTATCAACTCAGTTGATAAATCCAGATTATAGTGTTTGACCTCCAGGTGAAGCTGTGAGGAATTATCATGCAAAAGGAAAATGGCCATTCAGCATAAAGCCTGTTGTCGGGCTGGGACTCAAAGGGTCACCCTTTAGCTACCTGTAAGGTGAGGTTGTCTAAGCAGAACACCCAAGGGTGACATCTAAGGGCGTATCCTACCTGCATCCTTACGCTGTTGACCCCCTGGCCAATTTCGGGTAACACATGTTACTCAGTACGACAACACGACCCTTAAGCTTATATTCAACGTAAAACTGAGATTTTAATGAATCATTGTTTTTGATTTTGGCTTTCCAAGATTTTGCTACCACATTACAAATTCTGAGAATCCGACAATTATCTTCCACCTATTCTAAGCCTATTAGATAGACTAGACGATCAAATTTTCGAGCGACCTACCTGTCCTTTTGGAAGCGCATCTGGCAAGGCTTCGGATGCAAACTCGTTACCAAAACCTGACATGTACTTTAGAAAACACAACACATTACTGGCAATTACCCTCAAATTTAAATCAAAAGAAAAAATCTCACTAAATAAATTCGCTTTCACCCTACCTTTAGGTCCGCCATTTTGACTTTCTTTGTTCCTTGCACACGTACCTGAAGAATTGTGGGTAATAGCCACGTTTAGAGTTTTGTGATTGGTGGATTAGCCGCACACCCTCAAACACACCCCTCTAGGAAAATTTAAGATTTGGGGGCGGAGGGATGAGAGCAAATTTTCCTCCATCGTGGGGTGCTCCAGCCCCCCCCCGGGGGGGGGGGTGGCACTCAACAGAGTTTTATAACGGGAGGCTCTGCCCCGGTGTCCGACTCCTTACCCTTTTATATACCATTTTTGACAGAAAAGGTACCCCTTTCATATACCTTTCATTGAAAAATGGTACCCCTTTCACATACCTACTTAAGAACACTGCATCCCTTTTCTAAACCCTTGGAATGCAGTTAATGAGCGATATTAGGGGAAAACAGTACTACCGAAGAGACGTTAACCAAGAAACAATATTATTATCTACTTGAAAATTAAAGGCCCTTTTAGATACCTAAATAACAGCTTTTCCTACCCTTTCATAATTATACTTTAGCTTGTGAAATCCCTACCGTTTTATATAGCTGAAGCATGGGGTCTATAATTGGCTACAGAATAGACTATAATGGGGTAGGGGTTCAGAGAGGCCAGCGGCACATACCCAGCAAAAATTGACCCAAGTACCCCCCCCCCGGGACCTGATCCCTGAAAAAGGTACCCCTTTCGGGCAGAGCCTCCCCGTATCGGCCATTATAGGGAGTACCCCCCCCCCCACCCCGGGGCTCCAGCCTGTATCCTCCTCAATATGTTTTGAGTCGACTGTGTAACACAAGATACCCAAAGAGATGTCAGAATAGTTGTTTCAAATCCAGGAATGTACATGTGGATATGGCAAGATTTCCACACAGCCCCATACTTCACTATGCATCCAGTTCAAAAACAATAGCACACATTTCTAATTGTACTCCTTTTGTTCAACAAAGTTAATACTAAGTTTTTTCTAAGTTCATATGGGCTTAGTCAAAATTTGGTTATTATTATTCTTTGGCTTTTGTGTCAGTAAAACAACATTCATTATAAAAATTGTCAATAACTATGTTTTGTGGTCAAAATTCATATCCTCTTACCCTTGAGGCTAAATACACCTTTGGTACACGGAGAAGTCCGTCTAGCAGTGGACCACGTTCTTGACCTTTGCCTTGCATCCCAGATAACGACAAATTTTTGCTTTGATTCTCAAGTCTTAGATGACGTCCTTTACCCTAGAGAAAAAACAGCTGAAAACGTCCATAAAGCATCCCACATAGACAAACAACCACAGCAGGTAAAATTTTGTCAACTCTTTAATTGATTGCTCAATTGCTGTAGAGAGCTCAATTACTCATTAGTTCATGAAGACTCTGGTCCCCATTCTGAGCAGTGTGATTTCAGTATGGATATTTTCCACTTTGTTACTTACATAAATCAAATTAACAGCATTTACTTACTCTTCCACTGATATCAATCATATCCACATCAGTTGATAACTAATAATAATTATTAGTTATCAACTGATGTGGATATGACTGATATTATTATCGACCCATAACAGGCAACATCAATCCAATATCAAACCATGAAAATAAACATCAACTTAATAGACTGATATCAGTTGGTAGTGGCAATTGAAGGGCTGAGAGCATAACCATCTGATGTGGACTTTTAGACCACCGTTTCATTTTTTGCTCCAAACTGCTTCACTTGTTGCATGGGGCCTTCATTTCATTCAAAGAATACCACCCAAAATTTTTTTCCTCTGATTTGCTCTGAAGTACACTGAGAAGAGAGGGTGCAGCAGATGGCCTCACATGCATTACTTGTTGCAGGAGTTCCCTGTGTGAACGATGTGTAAATCAGAGGAAAAAAATCATTGGGCAGTGTTTTTTAAGTCAACCGAAGGTCTCATTCAAAAATTGAATGAAGCAGTTTGGAGCAAAAATAAAACGGCCTAAGACAGTTATGCTCTCAGTCCTTGAATCAGTTTTGATGGACTTCTTTTAAATATTACTAATTAACCAAGGAAAACAATTCTGTCGAAAGAAGGATTTATTGCAGTGGAACTTCTCCTTATGGACACCAATACAATCACCTCTCAATTTGACACACACAAAGGCCTGATTTCCGCCGCTCCCTCGGGTCCGGTCTTTGTTCCTCCCTGAGAAGAGGGAGGAGCACAGACTCATTTCCCAAACAGTGGCTGGTAATGGAGGCTAACATTTCACTTGATCAGAAAGACACCAAAATCTATATAGTAAATACATATAAAATTAATGATATGCCCATGTTGGACTCCTCAATAATATGGACACATAGTCCTGACCCTATGGTGTCTGCGGTAAAAGGGATCAACTGTGCCACCACTTGGGTGACATTTCTACCAATGAGATACACTGTATGTGACGATAGCCTAGTAGTAGAGATCAGCAAACAAATTCTCACAACCAGGGACAAGAGAGATACAGATTACAGTCTAACTCTACTCAGAGGGTGACACTGGTCAAAACAGCAAAGAGAATTACTGAACAACCACTTCATAAAATGCCAAGAGAAACTTTATTCAGCTATATATGACAGACCCACAGAATCAGAAACATATCCCATCCTGAAAAAAAACAGTATTTTAGAGTAAAACTACAATTACTGAACTCTACATGTTAATGTTCTTTGCACATAACAAAAGATACCTCTGTTAGGAAAATGAAGTGCCATTCCAGCTACATGTATCAATGGACTTACACCACGACAGTCACTCTGACAACAGTGCCTTAGAGAATCAGTGTGCTTGCTAAGCCAAAGAAAACAAGAGGGCATGAAATTTCTGTACATAAATTCATACAAATTTACATTTAACTCGGTTGACACAAATTAATATTTCTCTCATAAAAAGAACAGTCCTGACACTTTGTCCCTTGTCACTTTAGCCTGGATAAGACACTTGGAAGGAGTCCCTAACTGAAGGCTGTTGCAAGACCAAGGCCACACCTTGGCATCCTGTGTTAGCTGTTCACAGGCTAATCTCATGTGAGGTGCCACAAAATTGCTCCTTGAAAAGTACAAGTCATTAATAATATTTTGTTTCAAAGGCCATCAATAATGTAGAGTGATGTAGATGTTATCCCCTTACTTAAGGGATGCTTGCCAGCAAATCGTTGAATTTGTTAATATCAAGTTAAAAGTTTCCGCCTTGACTGTGTTCTCTCTGTAACCTAGACTGGTATGTCTTTGATACTGTGTTCCATGCATCCATGTATCGATCCATACACATAGATATGCATTTCTGAAAGGAAAAACAAAGTTACTTATGCAAATGTAACAGTTAAGTGGGAAGGCCAAGTAGGTGTAGACCATTTGTCTGTTGGGAAGGATTTCTTTTCTGATGCTCAGCCCTAGGGAACAAAAATCTTTAAAATCATCATGACTTTCCCTTTCAAACAATAATCTATCAACTATTTGTAAACTAACTGGACCAGTCAAATGCCCAAGAGTGGGGAATGGAAGTTAATCAAATACCTCAGGTCTGCCAGGTCTCCCCACCCTCTCCCTCCCCTCCCCCCCCCCAACATGTCCCTGCAACTCACATAGGTACATTAATTTTTTTACACACAGAAAGACTTGAAAATGGTATATGTAGCTCACAACAGAGTCATGGTTAAAACAGCAGTAGCAACACAAACTTACCTTAAAGCAAAACAGAGTCAACTTTTACAAAAAATTTCATTCACTGAGCCAGAACACAAAGTAATGGATAAGGTAGACATTGGGCCAGGCACTGCTATAGACACGCCGAGTTACCAGCAAGTATGCTAGTGTTATGGAAGCCCACACATGGATGGCAAGCAAGGGGGACACCTAATGGTGTCCCTTATCGATGTTCTTTAACAGGACTAAAAGAAGGCAGAGACCACAGAGCTAGCAGTGTGCATGATTGGTGAACCATAGGAGTTCACATCTGTGGACATCCTAGCAGACATTGCTATGGCTTATATGAAGAAAAATGTAGCTATAGATGCCCAAATGTGTCTGAAATTTTGGGGGTTACTGCAAAAAAGGGAAAATCTTCTTTTGACCTCACTTTTGTGCCATTGCGATCAAAACTGTAATTGATATATACTCAAAAAGCTTTTCAAGTATTTCATTCCTTACCATCACCAATTGGGTAATCATTCATCTAACACCAGAACCATTAATTTTTCAATCCCTTCCCTCTGCAGAGTTAACCCTTTAAGCCCCAATAAAGATCAGCAACAAATTTCTCCTCAACATATCAGTGTAACACACACAGGTCATGAGAATTTGGTAAATGATCACTAAATATGAATTGTCTTGATATTTAAACAGGTTTTCCCAATAAGTAATCAATAAAATCTATTGAGACTAGTAAGGAGAATTTGTATTATGATGTTGGGGCTTTGAGGGTTAAGTGGTCAGACAATGGATCAACTTTGTAGCTCTGCCCGCCTCAACTAGCTTCTGCCATTTGCGGGCGGAACCAAACTTCAATTATAAGTATTTAGTATTTAGAGCGGTTTTCAATTGAGTGTCGAAAGTAATTCGTGTTTTGCTTTGGTTTTGCTTTACTTCGCTCTGTGATTGGTTAAAAAATCTCGCGCCACTTTCTCGACCAATCAGGAGTAAAACTCAAACCAGTAACATGTACTTGCTTCGAGTTATGATTGGTTCATTGGGTAATTTGTGTCTATTGTGATTGGCTGGGGTAATTACTTTGGTTTTGGTTTTACGACACTCATTTGAAAAGCGCTCTAACAATTCATGTCTAATCATCATTTTCTGTGATTGGTTGAATAAAGGTTAATACTAGAATACCTGGCAAGGAAAGGAGTTACTAAATTGAAACTGCAAAGCCACAGCCAAATTTAAGTCACAAGTCATCACAAGTGTTCAGCCTGGATCAACTTGTGATCCATTCAACAAGGTCTTATGTTCACTTGTTATAACTTGAGTTAAATACATGTATAGTTACATATAGTAACACATCTTGGTTGGGTAGGTTTCATAACTTGCCTAGCTAGAGCTGAGCTTGGTGACAGCTTACTGCATTACATGTAAAAGTGCAGTATGATCTTACCTGTTCAGAATTGTCCAGTTGTGCTCCTGGTTTATAAACACACTTTTTAAAGCATTTATCGGACATTTTCTAAGAAAAAAAAGAGACACAATGATTCAACAGCATGTATCTCAATAAATCCATGATGACATCCTGTACTTGAACATTATATTACATAGCTTGTTAACACTTAACACGTGCTTATTTATGAATTAGTTAGTTCTGTACATAAAAATCACAAATGCCAAAAACAAGTAAGGTTACATGAACTGAATATGAAGTTACATGTAGCCGTTTCAAGGGTTGCATCATCTACAACAGAAAATTCGTAAATCTGCATTTAGAGTCAAATCCCAGCAAGGAGTGTATCCACCGATAACGAACTTAAGTTCTTCACTTTAGTTACTTTTACAGAACTACAAAACCCGCTGCCTACAAGAAGCACTTAGCTTGTCGGCAAACACACGTGCAACTGATCGGGTATAAGTTTCGCGTTCTGCAAACTTACTGAAAGTAATTCCTGCAATGAAGCGACTAAAAGCTGGCTTTTAACTTGATCCATCAGTTCAGCTCTTTGAGCACCATTCATTCCACCCGAGGAATTCGAAGATGACGATGAGGGAAAGCCAAAATCTGACATTTTCTACACAGGAAAAGCTCTGAAGAACAACTCTTGTCGAGATGGACGTGGAGATGGAAAAAGAGAAGAGTATAACGCCCGCGATAAGAGCACTTGGTCTGCGGAGTTGCCTTACTTGACCCCAGTCTTCCCTACCGTCTTTCCCGGTTGGGCGTCTTCCAAGATGGCGGAGTACAGCATTGTGGAGTATTTTGGTGATTCTGGAGGTCACCGTTGTGGCTACTGTAAAAGTAGCGACGGCAACTTCTCTCACGGTAACCTAACGTTTGCTCAGTATTTACTGACATAATTTTATCTCAGTTGTTATTAATGCCATAAAGGTGGAGACGAGTTGCAGACTTCTAGTTCCTGTTCTTGCATTAAGCTGCCGGTTGCAAATTATTTGCTTTAAAGGAGAAAATTTTAAGCTTTTCCAAAACTTTAGCTCACAATCCTGTTCTATTTTTCAACAAAGGGATGTGGGCACATAAGATGACCTGCTTTGATTATCAAGATCTAATTGACAGAGGATGGAGAAGGTTTGTATGTAAACAACCGTTAAAATACTTGTATATCATAGCTTACTGAAAATTTTTGCCGAATGTAAAACTAAGCTTAACCTACGGGTACATAACAGTAATAGACTACTGAGCACCGTTCACCTAATGACTATTCCCAGTAGAAACAATGACTTCTCTTTCTCGTCGACCCTGACCCTGAAACATTGAGGTTTGGGAAACGAAACTTGCAGTTTCCTGTGGGACCCAAAGTTCCTTTATGCTATGGTTTCTTATTTAATTTAACTTCATTCATTTGGTTTAGGTGTTGTATACACAGATTTGCTTCAGTGTCATGTGTGAGTTCAATTAGTTGAAGTTGCTGTTTCGTTAGAGAATATACAAATTTGTTCCCTGGGGAGTACTGTAGTCCAGTTTTGAGTTCACCAAGACCTGCTGTATAAAACGACAAAAGATGCATTTACAAAGGGTTAGTCTCAATCTGAAGTAAAATATTCACAAACACCAGCAGGGAAGCGCTGAATCCTAAAATAAAACAATAGTTCATCTTCTTGCTGGGTTTGTGAACATTTATCTTTGGACTAAGACTAAATGTGTACAAATGCATCTTTTGTCTTTTTATAATTTATACATGTGTCCAGCCATCTTTGTGAACTCAAAACTAGGCTGTTTATACAGTTTTGTCTCCTTGGGGAATAAGGCAGTTTTTTAAAATTCCTAGGAAATTATACCGGTTTTTTTTTTAATTTGTTTGCATTGGAAGTTATTAATAATGTTTACTTTGGTCCAGGTCTCTCTCTCTCTCTCTCTCTCTCTCTCTCTCTCTCTCTCTCTCTCTCTCTCTCTCTCTCTCTCTCCTCACCAAACACCAAAGGTTCAAAGGCAGTTTTGTGGGAGGGGAGGTAACCCGTGATCAGGCCGAACTTTAGCATCACTCTCATATTCTCTTACGTGGGTCGCTTGCTAAAATAGGGCCTGATACAATCTCTCACAAGAGTTCGTACACGGCGGCCAAATTTTGGCCGCGGGAATCTCGCAATCTGATTGGCCCTTTAACAATAGAGCTGTCAACAGAAGTAAATTGTCTGTGTGTGACGAGACTCGCTCACAATTTTCAGTCCGACCACCATGGCCAAGGAACAAGTCTGCCAAGGTAAACGTGTCGCTCAAAGATATTCTCGTCATACTAGGAGAATTGTCATCATTTCTTTCTCTCCTGAGAATGGCGTCCGGTTTGACGTAAGCTGTCTCTCACTCAGAGCAGAGAAGTACAGCAACAGTGAAGTATGTATCCCGTTTTATCGCATCGTGTCTCCAAATTTTCATTTGAAGGCTTTCAGCTAGTATTGAAAATATAAGCAGAGTAGTGGTTGTTTCCGCGTTTTACGAAACAAAATGCACAGCAAGTATCTTTCGCCAAGAGTGATCAACAAGTCAACTGATAATTCCGTAAACTTAACGATAAGCTGATGTTTAGTGAGAGCCGCACTCAGCGAGATGCTGTATTTATTTTTACCTAAGTAATAAAGACTTTCAGTTTATTCATTCAGTGTTACTAATGTCGTTTTAATGATCTCTGACATTGATATCAAAGGATCTGACTAGGTTTATAATAAATGTTCTTTGTTTTAAAATTCGCTGCTGTTTAGAGATGAAATTCGCTGGTAATCTCAAATATTTAACACTTCTGGAACTAAATTAAATTACAAAACACTCGTTTGTTTATAAACAGTTTTATCGATATCTTTTTTCTAAAGAGTGAAACTGAAGGTATTTCTCTTAATTTCCCAAGGTATTTTACACAGAAAAACGGTGACAAATGCGTAGAGGATATTTCCGGATACCACCTGAAATGAGAAAGGATTCAAACATGCAGCATATTTTGGTACATGACAACCTCGTCGTGTTCTGAATTTTCATTCAGTTTCAGCTCAGACAGAGCAACTATGTATAATACCAGAGCGTGTACCTTCAAGTTGTAAATTTGAATGCTAGTGCCAAGATTTATCGTAGCCTGTGATTTTCTTATTTTTGCCAACATATTAGGACTTTTTGCAAATGCCATTACGTGTTATTTTCCACTGGCTGAGTGAAACGAAATAAGTGGAAAATGTTTTTCTCACACACCGCTGGGACCTGGGAAAGGGTCATGTGACCTTTGGCGGGCAGTTGTTTTTGTTGCGTCCGCCATTGCTGACCTTTTCCCACCCACCCGCCCTAAGATTTTTAGTTGGCGCGATATTTTTTGTGAGCTTTTGCCATTGTGTAATTTTTCCTTGCGATGCAGGATGTACATGTATGGTTTTGTTGAGTTTGTAATAAAGGTCAGGTGGCGGTCGGCCTGGCATGGCTACCAGTGGTGTGTGAGAAATACACATATGGGAAATTTGCATACCGAGGTGCGTGCAAGCAAAACAAATTTTGATTGGCCATTTTGTTGATCGTCAATCAATCAAAAAAGTGGGCGGCAGACGTTCCGTAGAAGAATTGTATCAGGCTCTATTTTTCGTTTCGCCCTTCCCGCCGGAATGTTTCACCGAGTGAAATGAAAATAGAATGTGATCGCAGGTTAGAGGGGAGGGGAAATTTACTGAGTGACATGGGTGCAGTTGCAAAAGAACATAGGGTGGGAGACTGCCTGCCTGTTTGAGCGGTTTTCTTTACTCTTGTTCATGGCCTTTATTCATTCCATCAGATTTTCCCTAATGACATGTTGAGCTTCTCTGGAAGAGAGAAATTTCAGTGGGGGTCATGTGGCACACTTGTTGAAACTGTTACCCTATTCCAGACCAAAATATGTGATTTTCCCTACCCAATTTCAGACCTGACCCAAAATTTGATACTCTATTTCAGACCTGCTTAGGAACTGCTTCAGTTTGGATAAAGATTTGACAAGGGCTTCACTGAAATTCCCGATGTTAATCAAAATGCACTTCCCTTATAGTAGGGAGTCATACCTCCATCCCTCCCCTGGGTAATCTGTAGTTATAGTGTTTTTAGGCCTGTCATCTGACATCCTCATCCAATCAAGAATTAGAAAGCATTAATTTTGCATTGGGAGGTTACTTATTGTCAATCATTGCTCATCACCCAATAAGCTGAATCCCATCCTTATTACAACTTTTTAGAGTAGAAGAAAATGGTTAAACTCTACAAAGTAAGTGTGACAAACTCCTCCCCATCTTAAACTTTTCAAGGGTAACCACACATTTATTGGAGTAACATTTCTATCGGTTATTTGCTTGTTATTTACAGAAGTGGGAAATATATGTACAAACCAACCATGAGAAAATGTTGTTGTCCAATGTACACAATCAAGTAGGTAAAAACTCTTGACTATCATTTTTTATTTAATATTTATTTATTTATTCATTCATTAAGTTATTTTATTAGGCATGCCCTGTTGGTTTAATTAATTACCAAGTCCGAGCTGTCTGGGTGCATGTTAATTGAACTTCTTTGCTGATGTTTACCTGAAAAAAGGCCTTATTGCGTAGTCAAAGAGGAGGAAAAACAATTCACAGTTGCAACTTGAATGAAAAGTAAGCTTATTGAAGAGCAATTCACAGTGGCTGTCAAATCGGGCCTCCTCTAAATTGCTCATTTCAAAAAGCTTGTCATCTGAATGAAACTTTCCATTACTGGATAAATACCCTGTTACACTTTTGTTTACAATTACAGCAACAATTTGATTTCAGGCACATATTCTAGCCTCCTCTTCAAGTGAACAGAGGGATGTCCACAAGGAATGAATATGGCCACCATTTTTTTCAGTCTAGTGGCCAGTACCCTCAAGGTCCATCCTTTATATCTTTTAGGCAACAACTTTGCCATAGCAGAATCTCACTTTCTTTGAATTATGATAATTTATTCATAATTAATGATTATTATTAATTAATTGTACTAAATTCATTAAATTTAATATTAAATAATGTTGTTATGATAAGACTATGATTGACTTTTATTACTTCACCAGATGTGATGTCAGCTCCTTTCATCCATCCAAGTCCCAAAAGAAGGTGCTCAAGAGAATGACCAAGTTTCTCACAGTTCCTAAAACTGGTATTGGAAGTCACATACTAGTGAAAACTAATTTTGTGCTCATAGAGCCACTTTATTGTAATGCCAGATTCATACTGTATCTACTGTTGTCATCACTCGTCTCCCTTTAACTTGAATATCACTGTCTAGTCAGAATGAGAGAAGACATAATTATATTATTATATTGATCAGTGAAAAACACCATCCATCTTCATTTTGGAGGCCTTTTTACCTCATGGGCACATTAAATCAATAAAATTGCTGGTGAGCAAGACCAGCTTGCTCACTCTTAACTGTTCGTACAAATCTTGTATTAATTTTGGAATCCATAAATTCAAATCCAGTGTTGTCATTACATTCCTGAATATTTAATTTGCTAGACAGTTTTTTTAACTACTCCATGCAACTAGACATATTGCTGGTCCCCTTTGTGCATCAACCTTCGGGAAACTAAAAGAAAACAGTTCTAATTTTGAAATATTATATTTGATTTGTTAATAGTAATTTTGTAAGTTAATTTTCTTTGTAATGAATAAATTTTGTAATTTCATTTACAGAAGCAAGTGCAAGTCGAGATGCTGAAGGTGGTATCCCTGCAGAGGCTCACGAGGCTAGCAGGTCACATTTTGTGGAGCCTTTGCCTGGAAAAACACCATCTGAGTCTGTCAAAATTAAAGATGTAAACACAGATAAACTGAAAAAGACTGATTTAAAGGGAGCAGATGACTTGGAAAGAAGGGTGTCTAATGATGGCCAACAGTCGTCATCATCAGGCCAATCAGCGAGTGCAATCAAGAAAACCAGACCTTTGAAAGGAAAGACACCAGGTATGCATTGGACTTGCCCACCTTTACCTATATTAACCCTTTCAGTCCCAAGAGTGCCTAAAACCCATATTCAAGACAAATCTCAAATTTCATTTTGTAAAAAATTTAGATATAAATAGTGCCATGTGAAAGTACTACTGACAAGGTTTCATTTGAATGGTCACATCATAGGATTTCATCCACAGACTCGGAAGTTAGATAACCGACTAGATGGGAGTGAAAGGGTTAAATTTTATTTCTGTTCAGTGTCGATTACAATGGGAGGACTGTGCATGTACCCTGTGGCCACTGACACAACGAAAAACAATGAAATGTTGCAGACCAGAATACAGATTCTTTTTCAGCTTACTGATACATGCAGTTCTACAGCAAGTTGAAACAACTGAAGTTGCTTATTGTTTCCATTCTGTAAAGAGTTTTGACTTTCTTTGTCTAAATGGTCCCAGTTGTTTTTAAATTTTCCTGGGGAGACTGGAGGCAAGCTCACCACCTCCCAGGTTGTTGGCCTCCTGTTTCAGAATACCCTGGATTTATCCCTGATGAAAGCTCCAACTTTCCTTTTAGACTCACTCTGTGGCACTGAGATTGGGACCAAATCCTGGATATATAGAATGCCTTATTAAGTTATTTTCAATTGGCTGATCAATCAATCAATCAATCCTTTATTAACATGGTCAGCACGCTTAGCTAAAAAGCTATTTTACAGGTGCGCCACGAAATAAAAATACAAAATAGAAAAATAAAAACTTCTTAGAAGTTTTTGTATTTTGTAAAAATAATGTTATTTGTAAGTAAATTTATGTTAAACAGAGCCCCATTCAAACCAGCCTCGCTGAACTGGGCACCTCTGTCTAAATATTGTTTAAATAAAATAAATAAATAAAAAGAAGTGTATAAATTAAGCTAAGCTATAATTAAGAATGACTACGTGTTATAATATTTTGTCTAACTAAGAATAAAATATAGAAATAAAAAAATAATAATAAATAAATAAATAAATATTAAATAAATAAAAATGATAAAAATTGTCACACTTCTCGGTCAAAGTCCCGTAAGGTCCAATGTTCTTATATTGTTCTTAAAAACCGTATATGTTTTGATCTTTCTTGTTTCGTCTGTTATAGAGTTCCACATTTTCGATGCATTATATCTCCACGATCTTAACCCATAAGTTGTTGATTTTACTTTTGGAAGGTCCACAATTGTGTTGCCCCTGAGGTTATAAGTGGAGCGCCTTACTGTTATGAAATCACGTAAGCTAGCAGGTCCGGCATCGCTGGCTAATATCTTAAAAACTGTGGACAATATTTTCGCTAACCGTTGTTCGCGGAGACTTGGGAGACCAATTCGCTTTAATAGTTCCTCATAAGGCGTGGACTTTTCCCTGAAAACAAAACGGAGCGCTCGTTTGTTTACCATCTCTAACTTGTCAGCTGACTTCTTACTACAAAAGTGCCATGTTTCGGAACAGTAATTAAAGTGCGGCAGTATGAAAGCCTTGTAAAGGTCCCTCCTAGTCTCGAAGGGCAACAGTTTCTGCATCCTTTTTAGCACAGCAATTTGTTGACTGACTTTTCTACATATTTTAGCGATGTGGCTTTCAAAATTCAATTTGTCATCAATTGTTACGCCAAGAAGTTCCATTGTTTTGGATATGGGAATTTGTGACTCGTCACATTTGAATGCCAGCTCGGCTCCTTTGTTTTTTCCCAACACCATAGCCTGGTATTTTGAACTGTTCCTTTTCATTCCATTTTGCCCAAACCATTTGTCAGCACTAGCAAGATCAGTGTTAATGGTTTCTTCAACTCTAGGAAGGTCATAGTCTGCATAAAAGATTTGTGTATCGTCGGCGTAGGTAGACAGCATACTCTCTTTAATAACATACACTGTATGAAAGGTCATTCATAAAGATGTTAAATAATAAGGGGCCAAGAATAGATCCTTGAGGGGCACCCTTAGATATTGATTGCCAGTTCGAAAGTGTGTCCCCCAGTCTCACTCTTTGGAATCAATTTGATAAGTAATCCCTTGTCAAGGCTGTTGTTGCTTCGTCAGCTCCATATTCTTTCAGTTTCAAAACAATTAGTTCGTGAGGTAAGGTGTCAAAAGCCTTCAACAAATCCATAGAGACCAGTCCGATCGTTTTGTTATCGTCAATTTCTTTCTTCCATTGTTCGGTTAAGCTTAGAAGTGCTGTGTCACAACCATGATATTTCCTATAAGCAAACACATATTTATGATAAATTCCTTCAAAATGTGGGCTTATTCGGTGATGTACAAGTCTTTCGAAAACTTTCGAAAAAGCAGGCAGAATCGTTACGGGTCGATAGTTGGTTTTCAGTAGGCTGCAATCCTTTTTGAGAACTGGAATCACCTCACCAAGTTAGGACTGATTATGATCACTGCAAAAATTACTTGGAGTTGAAACTTTTACTAGTTATAACTTGCTGTTGTAACCTTTTTATAGTGGTAATTAGTTACACGTAACTAATAAGTAAGCATTGTCAGCGGGGACTTGATTCAGCAGGGAACTAAGTTCTGTTAGTCCTAGCATACAGTAGTCACTAGCTGACAGAGACAGTCAGCAACAAGCATAATTTTTATATCTTTTCTCTGTTTTTAGCACCTGGATTGGGACCAGATCCAAACAAACCTCCTTGTCGTAAAGCGAAAATTCTTCGTCTAGAGCGGAAGAAACAGAAACTTGCATTAGCCAAAGAGGGAGGGGTAGGTATATTAGGTACTAGACTTGACACAAGGCAACTTCTTAGAGTGATGAAGTTGCAAACAAGTGGCAAAACCAGCTTCTTACAGTACGTGATGAATTGTCGACAAAGTCGTGAAATTTGTGTGATGAAGTTGGGATGTTGAAGACTGGATTATTTTTATCAAAAATGCCCTAGAACACACTTCAAGAAATTGTACATGATGAATGACATCTTCCTGCCATTCAATTAAGTTGAACTCATTATATTCGTACATTTCTGTGCTGAGTAGATAAGTGGGATGAATGCAACTCACAAAGATATCATCTTCTAACGTAATGCAATAATTATGCTCCCATGATGTGCGAGGAGAGATCTGCATTTTAAAAAAACACCTGGAACCAATAATTAAAATGCACAGAGATCAATCTTGAAGTAACAGAGCAGCAAATAGTTTTCTTTTCTTGAAAGCACAATAAATTAAGTTTGGAGTAACATTATTTTCGTTGGACAGAATGTTGTACTTGGGGTATACACAAGTGTGTCTTCAGTGTTCACTTTCATGGTGTTAGGACTTACTACATGATCTTATATAATTTATAATACATGAAGCGGATTAACTGTTCTCCACTCATCGCGGAAAAACGGCGAAGTTACAAAAAGCCACAACCACACCATTTCTGTACTTTCCTGGCAAGGATGTGCGCAATTTGGTTTTAAATAAAAAAGATCCACTTTGGGAGAATTTCCAGAAAAGTCGCACGTTTCTCTCACTAAGCGAACACCGCGCCATGTTGTGTGACTGATTCAACCACTTATGCAAATTGGTGTTGGTTTTCAAAACTGATTGTGTTGTAGACTTGCTTCAAGTCGACCTCTTCGATTGATATTAATTTGCCCTGTGTTTTGTGAGTAAAGCAAGCAAAGCAAGCTTCAATGAGGTCGCGAAGTGACCGAGCTAGTGACAAAGTCGCAAGAGGCCTACTAACCTGAAAAAATTTTAAAGGACTTAAGAAAGTCAAATCGTGTTGTTGAGTGGTGAATTGTTCACGGATACCAGCTAGTTGTATGCAGTGTTGCAGAAACCTGCCAACAAATTTTATTGATGACAAGAATCTTTTCTCCTTGCAATCACCAGGTGGCAGATTCAAAATCAAGTTCACAAAACTCCAAGGGCCCCATTACCAAATCATTGGAAGATCTTTTAATTGACAGGTTACCCAATCAATCACCCATTCATGATCTCCAGGTATAGTGTTCCAAGTGCATTTTTATTATGTACATTGCAACTATTTAATTTTTAATAGTAATTAAAATTTTTCATGCAGTCAGAACTTCAATTTCTTAGTGCAATGTGAAATTTGACTCATAAAAGGAGTTGTTTTTTACTTCAGTGTACATATTCCCCAGGCTCAGAAAAAGACCACTGAATGCAGGTTTTCCACAGCAAATTTTCCAATCTATTGCCCCCCTCCCCACCCCAGAAGTGATACAAGCTCATGCGCATGGTATGGATGCTTTTACCCAGCTACCACACAGTAAGACTTAATGGCTTTTACAGCCAAGAAAAGTTGATCTGCTGATTAATCCCTAAATCACCAATACAATTTAAGCAAAACTCCCTGTCAAAAAATGTCATGTCTACTTATTGCCTAGCTTTCAAGTGATAATTTATAATAATTATTATTCTTTAAACTGTTCATTATAGACCAAGCTCATCCCATCAGATCCAAGCAATCAGGAATTCCAACAATCTTTCCCGCAGACTGCAGCATTGTTTTTTAAGTACCAAAGAGCTATTCACAAAGACCCCCCTGAAAAATGCACCGAAAGAAGGGTAAACAAAGTTAAACCTTAAAAAGCATTCACAGGGGAGGAGCACTTCTGTTCTAGCATGAAAGGCTTAAGTTTTCTTTCAATTTTGTTACTGATCCTGGCATTAAAAAATAAATAAAATAACTTACAACTCTTTCAAATGCACATTTTCAGGGGGATCTTTTTATTTGGGTAACCAACATTCGAAAGAACAAAATCTGATGGATTCCTGAAGTTTTGATTCTCCCCAAATTGGGCCATAATCCTGTTACAGATGATAAACTAAAAGCTGAAATTTAACTTTTAGTTTGAATTCTCAGGTTAAATTGGTACGGGTGAGCTTTGATTCTGAAGAATTTCAGTCAACATACAAGCAGACCTGTGGTTTATTTGCAAAATATCAAATGGCTATCCATAAAGATTCCCCCGATGAATGTGGTGAAAAGCAGGTTAGGTTTCCTCTTCAATATCAATATGCATTTTCTCCTTAGTGTTCCCCACATGTTTTTTATGGTACTAGTTACTAGGAGAATTTGCACAAACATCAAGACATTTCGTGTTTGGTGATCATTCCTGTATTCTCATGAACTGTATCTTTAATCAGGCAAGGATAATGTAAGGAGAAATGAGGTGCTTGTCACTGTCGGGGCTAATAGGGTGAAAACACTTCTCAAACTCATTAATAATTCATAAAGAGAAAAAAGGTAATGACTTCTGTGACATTGGTTTGGATACTGGATCTTACAGTGAAACCCATTAAACCATGAACGCCTAAAATTATTTCTGGAATGTTTATTGTTCTGCGACCAATCAGATTCGAGACGTAACCGCAACAAACCGCAAGAGAAATAAGCTGAGAGGTTTGGATCACGAAACGAGTCGGTGGCTTTTGCGTCACACCAAAGTAGGGTAAAGCGAAACTTTTGCAAAGTTTATTCAGTAAACTGTTTTGGTCAAACAGGGAAAAGGCTGAAACCTACAAATGATTATAACTGACAACACCGGAGAGGCCGTTTTTTTAAAAAAATCAAAAACTGAATACAATTATTCTGCTCCCAGACGCGCTGTCTAGCCGTGTCTGTTCGATTATTTATCTCTTTTCAGTAAAATATCGTTTATAGTTATTCTTTGCTTATGCATAAACTCTGAAATAGTAAAAAAAATAACAATTTCAGAGTGTTTGTTAATCGGCGGTGAAACTGAGAATTTATTGTGGACGCAAAAGCCACCGACTCGTTTCGTGATCGAAACCTTTCAGCTAATTACTCTTGCGGTTTGTTGCGGTTACGTCTCGAATCTGATTGGTCGCAGAACAATAAACATTCCAGAAAGAATTTTAGGCGTTCATGGTTTAATGGGTTTCACTGTAATTAGCATAAAATTTTGCAAAACTTTCTTTGCTTTGAATTTTTTCAAGAATTATGAATGGTTTGAGAAGCCATACCAAAAACTCAAAAGATTGTTTCGTCATGTATCCAAACACACTGAAGTCAGTTAACAAAAACTTGGCTGCGCCTTGTTTTTTCAACCCACTTCTTGGTGTTTGGATATCCTGATGAAACACTCTTTCTCGTGTTTGATATATTACTTTACTAAGACCCAATAGTGATGAGTAGCTATTAAACTTCTCCTTGGAATGTCCCTTCATGGTCAAACAAAGATAACACGTCTTGATCTTTATGCAAATTCTCCTAACTTTTATGTAAAGAAATATATCATAGCCAATGAGGAGAATATGCATGTTGATTTTGGGGCTTCAAGGGTTAACAAAGGTGGTTTAAAAATTACAGTGCTATTTAGATTTTCCGTAATTGTCAAGTTGGCAAAAATCAGCCTACTTGCAGTTCTTTTATATCTTACAATTTACCATAAATCCTCCATTGTGCTACCCACCCCCCTTCTCTATTAAGCCCCCCTTTGTGGAGCAAGAAATTTATTAAGCCCCCCCCCCCCCCTCCTCTCTCTTTCAAGCCTCCCTTCCTCTCCTCCTTTACCTTGACAGCCAAAAGAATAAACGACAGACAGTAAATATTGTCGGTGCACTTTTACTGTACCGATCCAGGCGTGAATTCACATACAGTACTCGCAAGCTTTGCAGGAAATTTTACTTTTACTACTCTTAAAGAATCGTGAGAGTGACATTTATTATGTACATTGTGCAAGTTGTCTTTAACATTTTATTCGCTATTGGGAACCTATTGAAATTTAATGAATAACAAAAAGAAAGTTGTAATCTGATAACCTGTTAATGTGTCAGAAAGATAATTAAACCTCCCTTGAAGAGGGAATTTATTAATTAAAGAAAAAGGAGTTGCAACCAAACTACATGAAAATTAGAAACCATCAGTAACAGAACAGAACAGAAGTGGTCGTCCTTTTGCATGTGGCTTGTGTGTGTTCATGTGGTGTTATTATACATTGTAACATTACGTGATAAGGTGTGCCTGCTCACCTGAAGGTCAGGTTAACTACTGGCAGATTTTCATTGTTCCATTGTTTCTGTGACCTTTTGTAATGAATTTTTTTAAACTTTTTTGATCACAGTTCAGAAGATTTTTGGTTGACTCACCTCTTCAGGTATGTCTGTAATGTGTTCAAGATTACCTAACCCTACTATCACTTTGTGGGGCTCTCATAATATGTACAAAAAGCCCAGATTAAAATAAAAGACCACATTTTTGCAAAATTGTGAGGCTTTGTCCCCATATTTTCGGATTCTCTGAAATTGCAGATTAAAAAAATGTCTTCAGTCGAAAAACATAAGTCCACAGTTTTTGCAATTACATATAATTGCCCATTATAGGGCTGAGGTTTTTGAACATATCTTCCCTGTAGTGCTGTTTGTTTTGCTTTACAGTGTAGTCCCGACTTTTCTGTGGACATACCTTCCTCTACTGCTATTTTGTTCAGTGTTTAACAAGTAAATTACTAGCCTGTTCCAGGCGCTCAGTTACTGGAACGCCTGGAACAGGCTAGTAAATTAGAAGAGATGTCACTTTGCCTCCAACAATGTTGATTTTCTTCACCTTCAATGGTAAAAGGGTTATCCCAGGCAGTGCGTATTTTCAGATTTCGCTAATTTTCGTATCTTAAAATTCAGCACTACACTGGTCCTGGATCGCCACCCATGGGGTTTGGCTCGTTTCATCAACAATACTTTATTGATGGTGAGTACTATTACCAATGATTTAATTTTCAATTTAAGGGGGAGGGGGGTTAAGCAATAACAACAACAAGCTGTGTTACAGTGGAACTCAGACTTGAACACTTCAAGTCTAATTCAAGCTTCAAAGATCGCCTCCAATCAAAGCCATCATCAGAGCGATCTTCCTTTTTGCATTGTTATTATCTAAACATTAGATTTAAGATGTATTTTTTCGGTTTACGTTTAAGTTTTCGATCACCATTTATTTCGTCTCGTTTGTTTCCTTTCTTGCAGGTAAACTCATAGCTGTTGGAGTGATTGATATTCTTCCCCGCTGTGTGTCGTCAGTGTACCTCTTCTATGATCCTGATTTCTCCTTCTTATCCCTTGGAACCTATTCCGCTTTGAGGTAAATTGTGAAAATAAGAATGCTGTGTTTATAGTGGATTACAGACGTTCCGCTCAAATCATTAGAAGCAAATAATAACAATTCAAGAATACAGGTAAAAAATCCCAACTGGCATGAGGCAGACGAGCTGGCTATTTACAATCGTCGCCAAGAAGTTGAACTCGGTCTGCCGTGAAACATCTCCAGCTAGTGGTCATATCGGGACTTGAACCTTGACCTCCAAATTTCAAGTGTGGCACCCTTATCAGTAATCTCTCGGCCACGCTACCACCGGTTCTGTCAAACATGCGTTCTAACTGTCATCCCTTATCAGCGCTCATAGGTGAACAATTGGTCGTAGTTGCTTTAACAGTAATTTACTACTGATCATTTTGTCTCATGTTCTACCCATATTTACTACTGACAGTGTATGAATCTCTTTTACAGGGAACTTCATTTCACTCGCTCTCTGCAAAGAACCACTTCAGCTATTCAGAGTTACTACATGGGTTTCTACATACATTCCTGTCCTAAAATGAAATACAAGGTGTGTTGAATTGTTTCCTTTCGCAAGTAACTTGCATCACTTGCATGTACACTACCCTTTCTAGATGGCGACTTAAAAACGTTGATGCTCTGTTTATAGTGGATTTGTGTTTAGCTTCAAAGGGGCGCAGTGGTGTAGTGGTTAGTGCATTGGACTTCAGATCTGACAGTCGGGTAGTTTGAGGCCTGGTCCCCGCCATCGTGTTGTTTCCTTAGACAAGAAACTTTACCCCACATTGTCTCTCTTCACCCAGGTGTATAAATGGGTACCGGTGACATTCTGCTGGGCGTAACCCTGCGATGGACTAGCATCTCGTCCAAGGGGGAGTGGCAATACTCTCAGTTTCCTTATGCTACACTAACCTCCTACCTTGTGGGTGTCCTGTGGCTTTTACCTTACCTATGTTTTACTGTGTCTTATGTATCTACAGGGGCAGTACACTCCATCATACTTGGTGTGTCCAGAAACGTACAACTGGATCCCAATTGAGCAGTGTCGCCCGAAACTCGACGCTGCAAGATATGCTCGCCTGGATGACTCGGACGAAGGTGAGAGAGAATTCTAAACCAGTTTCACTGTCTTTGCTATCGTGTTGTTTCCTTAGACAAGAATCTTTACTCCGCATAGTCTCTCTTCACTCAGGTGTACAGATCTATACCGGCGACATACTGCTGGGGGTAACCCTACGATTGGTTGGCAAGCAGGGTTTCTTCTGGAAATTATACTTTATGAAGGCACAATTTAGGGTGTCTGTTTTTACGAAAGGCAGTCCAAGATACTTGAAATCCTCTAACACGCCTTAAATTTTACTATGCGAAAGAGAAAACCGTTGACATTTTTGGTCAACTTTTGTAGCTGCCCATCGAATGAGTTCTCATGCTGTAGGAAATATAAACAACAGCAACGGATCCACTTAGCTATTGTTCGCAAATAATTTGGCTTCTGTTTTGTTTAGGTGTAGAAAGACGTCAGGAACTCCGGAGAAGTGGGAGCGGGAAGAGATGGGGCGGGAAGCGGGATTCCCAAAGTGGCGGAAAGAGGGAGAAAAATTACACGACAGTGCGTAAAATGTTGCAATAGAAAACGCACAAAGCGCCAGGATAAGAAGTCAAAGATGAATGGGTGGGAAACGGAAACGGGTACGGGAAGCGGGATGTTTGAACCCTCTGCCCCTCCCGCCCCCCCCCCCCCCCCACTATTTCCTGTAGTTATTTAAATCTTTAAACAGCAGTCTTCAGATTCGCACAGTATAAGCGATGATGTATTGGTGAGAAATCAGAGAATAACAGTTGTATTTTGGAGTATTCACGGAACTTTTTTGTGAGTTGTTTCAATAGTTTTTAGACGCGGAAAAGATTTCTTGAGCCTTATCGCAACTTTCTTCATTCGCTTTCTTTCAGAACCGCCCAAAGGTGATACAGAAGATGTTCTTGTCCTCTTTAAGCGACAAGCTATGCCATACCAGGTAGGCTCGCTGCACTGTTTAGATCTGTTATTTCTTTGGTGTCATTTTAAGAAAACAGCATTTTCTATTATCCACTACAGTTGTTCGGCGCGTGACAGCCTCTACTATTAGTATTAGTATTACTATTTGTAACGAGAGTCATAACTTTCGGTTTAACGGCTGTTTCCTATCGCTACTTTGGGGACACATTTTATTTCAAAAACTCTTGACTTTAAATGAAAACGCAGGATACATGTCTTTATTTTGAAAACGTTAGTTTGTTTTGTGTTTGTGATTGTTTCGTTGTTAAGCTAAAGACGTTTCGGTGAACGCCTTCGTCAGTATGAAAGCTATAAATGTCACTTTGCGTGGTTTAAAAAAAACCCCGAACGCTGGGAACGTCCAGAACAAATCTCTGGCACGCGAATTGGCATTCATCTTTCTTTCTTTCATTGGCTTAAACCTTAGGCGAAACGTCTTAAGCTTTAGTACAGACACGAGTCAGTGTCAAACCTATTGTTTACTTTTCTAGAAGCATTGGCAAACCTCTGGCTACAGCTACCGTGCTCCATTTTAAACGCGATCAATTGTAAACTTTTTTTGTCAGATTTATGCGGCGATAACTGGAGCCAGTGATCGTGAAGAGGTTCAAGAGTACGCTGAACTCGTGGGGCCTGTGGTCTCCTCCAGAATGCTGTTGTTCAGATCCCGTTGAATTCAATTTCATGTTCTTAGTCGCCGGGGTACTCATTAAAGTTTTATAAGGGGAAGCTTCGTCTTGAGGGTTCAAACCCTTACCCCGAAGTGGCATTTTAGTCGCTCGAAGGCTTCACGCTTTCGTGTAGTTTGCGTTGCGATTTCTACCAAAATTGTGCAAGCATTTGTAGTATTTAGACTTAGCTGATATAACTCTTCCGGTTTACGCTCGTTGTCGCATCTCTTTAATATGCTAAAACAACTGATTTCCCTGCCCTTTCGCATACTGCAAGCGCAAAAAACGCACCCCTTTCTGGCGAGACCTCCCCGTATAGCCTACTAGAGGGGTTACCCCCCCCCCCCGGGCTCCTGGGCTTAGTCGTAGTAATTCGTAGGATCGTCACGCAATTCCTGATCCCAGGAAACGCGTTGCACAACGCACCGAACGGCGTTATAGGACTTGCGTGACAACCCGGTTGGCACTACCAAAGAAAACTGATGTAATTAAAAGCTGAACTAGAAGTGAGCAAATAATTCAAGTGCAGCGCCAGTGAGTGTAGTGTATGAGCTATTTGGTCTTGTGTATAGATTTTTCCATTTGGTCGTAAATAGTGTATAGATTTTGACGGGACCATTTTTCGTCTGAAATGTAGGGTATAGATATTGACCAGTTTGGTCTGAAATGGACCATAAGTTACATACTTGTCTGAAACAGATACAAATTTTTGCTATTTTAGCCTGAAAAAGGGAAAAGATTTGATTAGGTTTTATAATGTGGTGTGAAAAATCGTATCGTTCTGTCTAAGCGAGGGTTAATTCCTGGGATACAAATCTGACAAGGATCCCCCACCCCACCCCACCCCTGTAATTGCCTCAAGCGTTTATTCGGACAAACGCGGTTTGTCAACTTGTTCCCATTGGAAAAGAGGACCTACAAAATGCGTGTGAGATCACGTATTATTTATCTGCCTTGTGTTGAATTCAGTCCTTGCTCATACTATGGAACGCGCCATTTTATTTTGGAGGGAGTGGTGAGGTGTTGGAGGTTGGGCAAATGAGAAAAAAATCACTGCAAAGCTTTTCCAGAAGGAAAAAATTGTTGCACAGCAAAAGGAAGCAAAGGAATTTCTTGCAAACTAGTGAAAGAGAATTCATATAAAACTTGATGTCAACAAAAAATAATTCGCATAGAAAAAACAAAATTCCCAACCCATTCCCCCTCAACAATAAAATGGTTCGTCCCTAATGATGAAGAGAGGTGGAGCACCAAGAATAATGGAAACGGATCAGCTCTTGCTTTATCCTTCTTTTTTCTTACATAACCTGAACACAAGGCTGAGTAATATTTATGTGCAAGCAGAATAAAAAACAGAGCCATTCTGTTTTATGGTGAACAGAAGAATGCAATTTACGGTTTTAATGTCTTTTTAATCAGCGAAGAAATTGTAGTGAAATCATAGAAATCATGCTAATCATTTCATGTGCAGTATTGTTTTGTTCCTTCTCTAGAAGCTCTCAACGGTACAGAACATTCAAGTAGACCTTATTTACTACTAAATAGCATCAGTTTTCATCGCCCAGAAAGATAATTTCCAAAGAAGTAACAGAAGATCTCGTTACCGTCGTCTTCTTGGTTTCGTAGACTCACTATTTTCGTAGACTCACTAATTTAGTTTCCCATAAAAATACCTTTCTGCCTTCCAAACCACTGAATCAAAACTTTTGAATTTCACGATAGCATATTTTGTGATGCTTTTTCTTCCGATGGATGTCCGGCTTTGTCCTCTTGTACCGGTGCACTTGACAGTGTATGTTGTTTGTTGGATGTGTACCGATGCGCGAGGACAAAACCCGATTTCTTGGAAAACCAAATAAATAAAAGCCGAGGCGGACATTTTTCAAAAAGGTCTATACGTCATATAAACCAGTGACAACAATTATCGAAACATCTCGTTACAATTCTTTTACTCCCAGGAACTCCTAAAATCACAACGCGAGAAAAATCCAAAAATTGTTTTGCAAAATTTTCTTTTGAAAAACGAAGAGCACCATTAGAAATCACTGTTCAAGTACGTTTGCATGTTTGAGTGGTCACACGTAAGAATTTCATCCACAGACTCAAAAGTTAAAACCACCTTGAACAGCATAATAAACACTACCACAAAAAACTCTTCTCAGTCCTATCATTTGAATGGTTACATCGTAGGAGTTCTTCAACACTGGTTTATTGACTCGGTCTAGGAGTGAAAGAGTTACAGTATACAGAATTAAAACGGCGTGATAAAATTAAGTGTTGTTGATACACACTCGTTTTAAACGATATTTTAGTATATTTTTCAAAGTTATTACCCCCTTCCTCTCCCAAAAATACCCCTCTTTCCGTACTCTGGACTGCTCCCTGTGCTTTGCTGGTTATAAAACAAGCCTTTCTAAAGGCTATGATTGGCTCTTCCTATGACTAATTAAAAGGAAAAAAAACACTAAAAGGTATTTATGTCATTAGAATGTGTCGTTTACTTTCAATTTTTGTTGACGTTGACTTTAAAAAAATATATGAGAAAACATGATCGAGCTGTGCTCAGCCTCTAGAATGACCTTTCGAGCTCGGTTTCACAGAACTGATCCCCAAAATATTGGAGGACCATTCGAACTCTTTCGGGCTTTTTGAGAAACACTTTTTGAAAGTAAACGAGCCAAAAAATCCCCGAAATATATTTGGGACCGAAAAGTTTCAGGACTATATCTTGAGAAACGAACACCAGCTTATCCCTTGGGAGCTTAGCTTTTAGGCTTGACTAAATCTATATCTGATTATGAATGTGACGACGTCACACTCCTTGGGTCTCAAACGTCTGTGTTGAAGTTCCGTATAATGTTGCATTTTTCTCACCAATAAAGGGCTCGGAGAAATGCTTGATAGTCGTAAATTATTCTCGTGTATTATGTACAAACAAAGATTTTGAACAAAGTAAATTGTTCAAGTTTTGGGCTCCAAATCCAGGATGGCTGATATTTATCTGTTCAACATTCGATTCTTAGCCGATTTGTCAAAAAAAAAAACAATTTAATTCCATCTTCGTGGTTTTTTAGTTATTATTATTACTATTTTCAATTGTTTGTTTCGTTGTTTGTTTGCGAATTTAAACGCTCCTCAGATAATCTCTTACCCAGATCTCGTTTGTATGTACCGTGGAGAATCTGGGAACAAGATTTAGGGAACAAGGACTCTCAATTGAGGATTTACAGTCGAGTGAAAGAAAAGAAAAGCAAAAATACGATTGTTTCAAAACAAAGACGTTTGCCTTGAATTGCAAACTGGCTCATCAAGATCTTTTAAAAGATCGCAAAATTCATTTAGCAGCACTCGGCGTGCTGTGAGGGCCCCATTATAAAAGCCAGAGTTAATTGTAGCTTAGATCGAAAAATTCTTCCAGAGCATAGCATCTCGTGAGGTCATCTACCCAATCAGTATTCAGGGATTGCCACATCGTGTTAAACTAAGACACATGGACATCAATGGTTGAAAAAGAGAGAAGATCATTTTTCGTTGAAGTCTCCTGCTGATGTAGCAAGAAAGCTGAAAATAGAACTGAATGGCGCTTATTTTGTCCGTGCCCTCGGCATGTGACGCTTGGCACCCATGGCATTTTCTGTGTGTAAGCCCAACTTTCGCGCGGCATAAAAGGAGAAAGGCTTTTCCTCTTTAATACGCGAAGACATACCGTGGAAACGCATGCCATACGCCGGCTAGGATAGCCTTAGTGCCAGAAAACTACCCCAAGTCACCTATAAACTGGATTTGGTTTCCAAGAAGCCACACACGAATTTTGATTGGATAGACGAACACATTGAAAGCATATCTTTCGAGCATTAACGGCCACCTTTTCCCCTAGCTCAAAGCAAGGTGTAATAAACGTAAAAATGTTCTTCAGCTTCCAGATAGCTTCTGGAGGAGTTAGAAATGGACAATAGAGACAATGGAACAAGACGCAAGACGAAATAAAGTTAAACCTGCACTCCAAGCCACCACTGCGTTGTCGAGGCGTCGGACATTACACACTGGTGTTGAGCATTCACTTCGTTGCCATAGTATCCAAAATACTCCCTGCGTGGATCGGGGACACTGTTAAACATTTCTGATAACTTGCAGGAATTGTCCTCTAAGTGTAGGTGATACCCTCCTGTCCACGTGTCTGCTGTGCAGTCTTCGCAGCCTACACCCGCCACTAGTACTCTCTCGTATAAAATGCATTCATTGGAATACGGAGTCCAAGATAAAATATCCAGAGTCGTGATTTTTCCTCTCAAGTAGTCCGCGTTGATGTCGGAGCTGTCTTTCTCGAAGTCACAAGTCGCTCTAAAGTGGGTGGTTCCTTGATTACGTACGAAAAGCATTGAGGTTTTAGCCAGTCGAAAGTCACTCCAATTCGGCGGACTTGCTTCATTTCTAGGGAAATCATCATCAAACGGCTGGTAACGGAAATACCAAAAGTTTGAGAAAGCAAACGATTCTATCAAGGTCCAGACAAAGTTAGGCTCGGAGCTGAAGTCGCAATAGGTCTGAAAGGAGCTGCCTGATATCGTATCGTGAATGGTGTAAACTCCACTTGCTGCCAGAGGCTGCTTTGTTTTGACATCCAAACATGATGGCGGTGCATAAATTTCGCATACTCTGCCTTTGTAACCGAGAGGACAAGCACAACTGTATTTGAATTTCACGTCGCTACAGAGCTCGATACATGATCCCCCGTTTAAACAAGGGTTTGATCGACAACACCCGTTTAAGCAGTTGTTTGCATCCTATAATAAACAAAAGACAAACACAGGTATCAACATCCTGCTGTCTCGACCCTAATCTTTAACCCACCACCCTACCCCTTCTGTAGTTATCAATACTTATACCCGAAACAACACGTCGCATTTCAGTCGCGTCGAATGTAGATTCAATCGCCAAAAAAAACTGACGAAAAACGTAAAACGCCAGTTCAATAGCCGCGCAAACAACACCTCTCTAAGTACAGTGTTATTAGTGCGGTTGCTGAGCAGCTTTAATGCAATTGTTTTATTTTGGTCTGTTATTTGACGCATGAATTGCTCTGATTCGATGAGATGGAGCTGCGACGTATAGATTTGCTTTGAGCGCAGTTATTGAGTTTGTCCCACCCCGCCCTTGACATCTAGGTTGTAGAATATTATTATGCATGGTTCAGTTTTACCTGTTATCACCCCCCCCCTCCCTCCCCGGGCAACCCCGGGAACAAGTCCAGCCCTTCAGGCCCGGGGGTGGGGAATTGTTTGAAGCGGTCTTGTCCCGGGGGTAGGGGGCGGGGCAAATCGACAAGTTAAAGGGGCTGTGTCACGGCAGTCCAGTCCAATTTGTTTAGTTCTTCAACTACTCGCCCTTACTTGCTATGAAAACTAACGTTAGCGAAGAAATTACTTGTCAATGACAAAATCACTGCTTAACGTGACAAACAAATATGTATCCCGAGCGTTACATTTAGATTCACAAACAACAGAGATAAACTTTGAAAAGTGTTCAGCCTAACAGTTTTTCAAAAACCCCAATTACAATCCGTGTTAATCTTCTTTAATTTGGCCCATCCGTGCCTTCTTTTGTGTTTGCTGTGTTATTTAAACCTTTCGTCAATGTTTTAAGGTGTTATTTTTATGCCTCGCTCAATTTGGAGGCCAAGACCTAATGGCTGAATTTGGCTAAATTTCGTGACACAGCTCCTTTAAACCTCTTGTTGTTTCACTTCTCGGTTGACACAATGGCGCCGGACCACGTGAAGAAGACTGCCTATTTCCGGGAAAATCTCTAAAATTTGTAAATAGAGAAGAATACTCTCTCAAAATTAAAATCTGTATTCGAAGGAACGTTAATTACAGCTCGTTAAACGAATATGCATTTGATGCGTATTCAAATGGATGGGGTTCGTCACAAACAAAGAAATATTTCTTCAGCATATTTATATATATAATAAGACGACTTAAATAGACTCTATATAAAAACGGATGCACGGCTTTATATTAAACAGAGATCTTAGTCCAGTGTTTTTATAAAACAAGCTAAGAAATGCTGCCATCAATTTGTTCACGGGCCTCTTGTGCGTATGTGCTATATTTAGAATAAAACACATGTGGCGAAGAAAATTTTTTACTCGCCAGCCGTACGCCACTGCGGTTAAAGTTTTTTCTCCAGTTTCCTTTTGAAAATATACTGTTCATGTTTTTATCACATTATACGTGTAGAATCCTTTGTTCAATAAACTTTAGAAAAGCGTTTAAGTTCTTTTCAAAACTTCTTATTTTGCTATTGTACGGAAATAAATATCGTCATCTATATTTTGTACACAAAACAACGTATTTGTGGTCGCTGAGGAGTCCCGGAGGTGGGGAATTGTCTCTTTCTTCGTGCCCGGGGGTGGGGAATAGACCGCCAAGTGAGAAAAAAAATGCAAATCCCCCGGGGGTATGCCCGGGGGGAGATGGTAACAGGTAGAATTGAACCATGCATAAGTGGGTTGCTGCGCCGGAATTTGTAAGCGATATAAGTATGTGCTTAGGTATTTTCGCACACGCTAATTACTCACCCTTGAGATTTCAGAGTGTGTTAGAAGGGTAATTAAAATGCAAAACTGGTTTTTCAATTCGTCAGTTCCCATACGAGTTTTGTCAGTTGCGACCGTTTCTCGGTCATAGTCAAGACTTTATTTGTCTTTGCACAGTTATCACCACGTAAGTTTTTCGTTTTATACTTGCATTCATCGTCGTATATTGTAGTTATTTTTTCGCTTGTAATTTAAAAGCTGTATGTGTTTTCTTTCTTTTCAGTTGAATCGCTACGCTACGCTGTAATTGTTGCTTAGCTAGAATCTTTCTTCGCATCGTTTCGTCGCATCAGTTGGTTCCCATTAAATTTTCAAAGTTAAAGCGAATTCAAAATCTGGTGGTTTGTTTTCTTTCGACATGTAGCAAGCGTTTATACTGCTGATACATAGATCATAAAACTAGGGCTCATACCCTATAGCTAAGTAGGGTGATCAAGGATTGGCTTTCAGGAATCGATTTAAGCCACAGCCTCGCTTACAACTGTTGCATGTGGTATTCTAGCCCGCATGTCAAAATCGTGTACAATCTGGTCATTGGACATTGCTGACGGATATGATTATCGTTGGGCTTTTAAACACCTGCTACATATTTCGCGACGCAAGCAATTCAGCATAGGTTTGAAACAATTCTTGCTGTAGCTATGGCGCAAGCAGGTCGCAGGTGACAGAGAGGCAAACTTAAATCGGCTTTCCAAACAGTGGCGCAGTTTCCGTGGAAACGACATATGCTTCAGTGATACGATGCGTCAGTGGGCAGGTGATCGCTCAGGGGGTCGCTTGTGATAAACTCCGGGTCAGAAGCTAAAAAGGTCGCTAATGATGACAAAAGGGTCATTACGTGACACAATGGCACTGCACGAGCCGTTATAGAATCTTGAGGGTCAGCTCTCTGTAAAACATCAGGAAGTCTTCACGCATCCACAAAAATCCTCGCGAAGACGATGTCTAGCTAATAAATGAGTTTAATTTCTAAATCATTCTTTTCATTTGCACTATGTTCCTTTACTAAGTGAATCGGAAATAGAGCCTGATTGCGGGTTCAGTACAGGCTATCCCGAGAAGTCGTTTCTGCAATTTCAGTCAAAGGTCGTTGTATCTTTTAAATTAAAGTCATTGTGATAAAACTATTTATTTTTTTCCTTTCTTCAAGTAAAATTTCCTGTCAGAATATATTTTGGCGTCTCAAATGCATCATTCTCGGTCTCTCTTCATTCTTTGTGTACTTGGTCAGTTTTTCTCTTATAACTGTTGACTTTCTCGAATTATAAATTAAACATGAATTTACTAGAAATAACTACAACCACCTGCTTGCAAGCGTCGGCAGTGAAGTCCACTCGGCAGGGACTTTTTCGAAAAATAGAAACAGTGTCTACGTCAAGCAGTATACAGGTGGGAATTGTTTGGAGACAATGAACGAAGTACTCGAAAAACCATCCGAAAGGTGAATACTATCAAAGATATTCTAATACCCGAATGATTGCAAAAGCAGTTGGAGAATACACTTTTCAGCGAGTCTGGTTATGCCAGGGTATCTGTCCTCCGACTGGTGTAAAGTGTTTTGTTAAGTGTTAAATTTGGTTGAGTCAAATTTGACTTATATTTTTTGGACGAACAACCTGTCGTAACCGGCAATGGAAAAAAATTTATCCTCGGTGCAAGAGGAATAGCACTCATCCCAGCAATGGCTATCGTGGTCTCTTCAGTTAAAAAGGGGCCGTTTAATCCATTTATAGTATAACTTTAAAACGCTTAAACATATAATGGAGTCAAAGGAAACTCAGAAATAATGGTTCATGTTTGTCTAAAAAGCCTTAACTAGCTTTAAGCGCGTTTGGTCACCGATGGCCAGAATGGAAATAGATTGCAACTTAAAAGAATTGGGCCAATGATTTCTTCCCTTGTTCCTTAGAAAAATCGCTAAAACTGATTATGGTTTGTCCTTCCTTTACGAAAATCACTTGATATTTTTCCCTTGATGCTGTAGGAGACTTCGTATAGGAGAAAAGTTAATAAGTTTTAATTTCAGCACATCTTTGCCAGTTCTGGCTGTTCATGACAAGTGGGTGGATCAAAAACTAGGTCGTGCTTGAGTCAATGTGTATACGGTATCCAAGTTGGATGAACCTTTGGCGACCAAGGAAAATTCGAGATATCCTGTACGTACGTCGTACGTGCAGAGTTATTATGTTGCTAATTAAAGTGATTGTTTCCCGGGGTCTTTTGTCTTTGCTTGGCTAAAAATTGAACCGAAACACAACAAAGCCAAAAAGCCAGATTTTCAAAAATAAGGGCGATGCACTCGTTTACGAGTAATTTCCGCGAAACTTATAGAATTGACCTTGTCAATCTTACCAAAGTCACTCACCTGCTGCACAAACTCCTGTTGGATATCGTAATAGTTGTATCCCGCCATCGCTTGGAAATCATTACCAGATGTGGTCCTATCGTCCTCCAACAACTCACACTTGAAGCTCTGAGTCTGAAACGCAAGGCACCTGCAGTCGTTGATGCAAATTCCAAAACACTCGTCGTCTGTTTTGCCGCTGATATTTCTGTACGAATGTCCTACAAGAGCGGAGTCTTTCTGCACGTGTAACGTTGGGTCGAAATTACCCTTGTAGCATGTTCCATGACAGTGAAATTGAGATGCTGTCGTCATGAAAACAAGTCGCGAGAGAAGCACGGCAGTGTGAAAAAGAATGGATTGTAAGGACATTCCTACAGTGAATCAATAAAATCATGAGTGGCAAATGTGATTTATTATCCTTTAGTAGAAGTCATTTTACTTTTACCAGAAACTCATGAATTCTCACAAAGAAGATATAGAGAAATCTTCGCCTTTTGAATGCGTCAGTACAAATCAAAATTCTATGGTCAAAATAATTAATCTCACCTCTCTGATTCTGCATCTAGGGCCTTGAAACGGGCAAGCCCTAGATTGGTCGTTTACTGTACTGAAAATCAGGACGATCAGTAAGTGCTTTAAAATAAACCTGAAGGTAGACACATCAAAGGCGAAACCAGGATTCGTATTCGGGTTGCAGCTGATCGACTGAGAAGAATCGCTCGTGATGTACTTGTGGGACTGCGTAGTTAGTCTAATATTTATAAGTTAGGTGACTTTAATAAAACTATAACGATTGATCCAGAAAGCCCAGTTTGAGATCATTAGAGATATGCCTCCCATAAAGGGCTAATAAACTGCTATTCTGTTGCAGTTATTGGAGACCAGCTTGTTAGGATGTCGCAACGCAACATTGTTTTTGTTTTTAACGCCACTTTATAAGCTCAGTTTGCATTAGCAACCATTTCTCTGTATAAAGGGTAAGACTGTGGTTAGATACTATTCTTTGGAAAATGTTCAGTGTTTGTATACTGGTTAGCAGGTTATGCACGTCAACCTTTTAGCTTATTTCTCCTTATTATAACAGGGCATTCAGTGTAACACTTTAAAGGGGTTATGTCACGAGGATTTTGCTATTTTGGGTCAATTCTGTGCTAAAATCATAACCTAGTGCCTTTACTCATACACAAAATGCCCCTGTGAAACTATGAAGAGATATCAAATGAATTTTAATAGGGAGAGCCAACCATAATAAGTTTTTTGGAGATTGTTGAGAACACAGCATCAAAACTTGAAAAAATGGCCCAATTTTTTCAAGTTTTAATCCATTTCCATCGTTGCCATTGATGTCAGTCTTGATTTCCTTTGGTTTGGCCATGTGACTAGCTGCGAGAGCAATTCCAACCTAAGAATCCAAGACTATTTGCATAAACGATCTAATGTACCCCCCCCCCTCCTCCCCCGAGACTAAGCACTAAATTCCGGCGTTAACAAAGGCGTAATTGTTACGCCAGTTACAACAGTTCGGACGTAAGTGGACGTCTAAGGTACGTCAAACGTGAAATCTACGCCTAGCAGCTTAAAAGGGAAAACGTGTAAGGAGATTGTAACTCTAGCTGTACTGCCGCCGTTTTATTTCTCCAAGTACGGGTATTCCTTGATTAGTGTAGTCATTGCTGATTTCAACGAAAACGTTTTGTTTTTCAGTAAAGGTCAGCAACGTGGGAAATCTCACTTCTTGTAAATTCGGTTTTCTCCTCGGTTTCCTCCACAGCTGTCCTATTTTCAAATCGGCTTGCAAATTTGCAGTTAATTAATGCATGACTGAATTCGCGTACGAAATACGGACGTAATAAAGGCTCACTAAGTAACGTCTACCTGGTGAAAACCATCCTTAGGTCGTGAGTCGAGATCTACCACGCTGGGTGTTTGATGGGCGCCCGACGTAACGCGTCCCCTGCAGGGGCAACCAGAATTGAAAAGGGCCCTGACCGGTGGGGGCGGGGGGGTATCGAGAGTTGTAAAGTGCCGATAAATGGGGGCGGGGGAGCAGAATTGAAAGGGCCAAACACATTTATGCAGGTAAATTAAAGGGCAGGATGAGGCAGTACTAAATTATGAGAAATTCAATCAAAATCCTCGAGTCCACTATCACGCTGACTGTGGAAGTGTAAACTAAAATATCATGAAGACACAGACACGGTTTTCCCGTCTCCATTTATATTTTTTATTTGAATTTTTTGATGTTGCAGTAAACTCAATCCCTTATATTTTTCTTTTTATTTTAAATAAGATAATTCCATTTATAGGTCTATCTCCTGGCAAATATCTATGACTCTCTAGAAGTGCCTTGAACTACATGAATACTGGTTTTGACCAGAAAGAAGACGATATTAGACGGATTTTCCAAGAAAGAACAAGCCACACACCGGGAACTTTCACATCAGATTGTTGTTCGGTGTCTTAATCAAGTGGCGGCCATTTTGAATAATTTATATACCCGGTCAGATGGTGCGAACAGAGAAACTCCACGTGGACATTTGGGGATTCTTCGGAGCTTCCGTTCACGTGCCGAGAACAATTTATTATAGTTACCAACGGTTTCCGAAGGCTTTCCTGGTTCCAGACCTCCCATTCAAGCATATTAGCGAAATCCTAAACTGAAAGTAATGGTCTACAGTTTTGTGTTAATAATAAGTTTGTTTGGCTATTATGACGAGAATGGGAATGAGTTGCATTTTGAAAGCTGGTTGGGCTAAAGTTTTTTAAGTTCTCACTTTACATCTTGGTAAACTTGCCAGTAACGTATCATGTTCTGTTCTTTCCTCTGGTAGGATTTGCCTGTTCCCCGTGTTCTAGAACCATTTTTGTGAAAGAACAACTTAAAGGAATTACACTCCTGCAAAAAAAGTTAGCGACAGTCTTGGAGAAAAGAAATAAAAATAAGATTACTTACTTCTACGGGCACATGTCTTTCAAAATGTCGTTCAAACTTTTTCTGTAATAATTAGTCGGCATATCCTCATTGTCTCCGGGAAAGGCGACGGCGGGCTTTCTACGCTTGCCAGTCGATGCCATCTCGTTGAACTCATCCTGCGTGGCCGAATCAACTCTTTTTTTTATCCCAGCAACGAAAACAAGAACGTGGTGAGTTTTCTGGATCGAACATGAAAACAAAAAACAAAATTTCATTGTATAAGACCTCGGTCACAGGGATTCGACATCATACAACACCATCGGATGCAACTTAATTGTTGGACAACGAATGTTTGATCAGCGACCAGACTTTGTTGTACACCATTCAGTATCCTTCAGAATCATTTAACGTCAGTCAAGACGGTACCCAGAAGCGTTTAAATTTTCGAACTTAACAATGCTGAACGGTGTTTAAGAACCAAGGCCTAACCATTTGAAAAGTTTTTATTATAACGACAACCCTGGTTATGAGCAAGCGAGCGTGTGTTTTGATTGGTTCCCCATTTAACTCATATCTTTTCAGTAGAGAAGTCGCGCGTAAAGAGAGAGAAATTAAATTGAATACTTCTTTTAGTTTTTTTTTGTTTTGTTTTGTTTTTTTACTTTTTATGCTAATAACTTTTCACACAATCCAGGGGTTGCCTACAAAATAGAACTCACTTAGGACTGTGTTAAGACTCAGTTAAGGTTGCCAATTCAGAGGACCAATAAGTAGCAAAAGCTAACGATGGGTCCCTAACTCCGCATTGACTGTACAGCTTCGCATACGTGGTCATTGTGGGAGGGAAGTCAGAAACTTTCAGAGTATTCTTTAGCTATCTTACCTTCAGTTCCTCGATTATAACGTGAGTGGCTTCTCCAAGTTTAAAACCCGTGGTCACATCATGCAGTAATGAACAACAGGACATTTCTAAATTTCTTTCTGTCCTTGTTTTGGTCTTTGAAAAGCTCCTTGACATGCGTCACGGCATTCTGGTAAACCGCGTTTGGAGGAACAAAATTTGCCCCTTTACCAGCCTCGATCCTGATTCTCCTCAGAAGTGTTTCTTCGTCGCTGGAAGCCTCATCCTCAATGAATTTCAATTCATTCCTTGCATATATCGATATGATGCTGACTTCGGTCCCACCTTTTGAAACGTCCAGCGTATCAACGAGAGTAACCAGATAATGGATGTCAGTTGCCTGTAGGTCAGTGATGACCTACAGGCAACTGACATTCGCTTGTCTCTTCCTTCCGTTCAAACATTGTGCACTAACTAAATTGATTGAACACGCACAAATGCTTAGATTTCTGTGAGGTAAAAAGGCACACATTCGAGCCACAGGAGCCTACATACTTAAAAGGGCTTTGTCACGGGTATTTTTATGTTTTGGGGTCAAAACTCTGGTTAAATCATAACTATGAGCATTTTTTTATACCCAAAATGGACCTAGAACTCCAACAACAAGATTTAAAGTGAACATTCCTGAATGGAGAGCAAAACATAATCAGTTAATAAGGGTTATTGGTAGACATAAGGACATACTTGAAAAAAAGGGCGGCCCGGTTTTTTTTTTAAGTTGCAATCCCTTTTCATCCTGACCATTTGTGGTCAAAGACACCTATTGATAGATGTAGCGTAATTTAAACAAAACTGGGCCATCGTTTTGGTTTTCCATCGATACAAACATGCCTTTGGCGTTTTAAGTTAATACTAAAAATTGCTATTATAGCCCCTTTAGTGACCGACGTTTAACGTAGCATGAAGAAACTACAAATGTTACTACTCTCCCTGGACCACCGCAGGGGTACCCCCAGCGTTTTAACAGGATTTTTCTGACAGTCGGCTGTTGCCCATATAAAAGAGTGAAGAGAAAGAAGATGCATAGAGTGAAGAAAAAAATGGATGGAGCAAACTTTCTTTCTAAGGAAACAATAAAGTTACAGACGATTTTATTGCTGTGCACTAACCTGGGTTTCATTCATTTTTTCAAACCTGAATCTACGGCCTTCATCTGACAACGGCGAAGAAAATTCCCCCCATAAAATGAGTCCACGGAGTAAATACGTACTTCCTGGAATACGCTGCTGGCATTCATTTAGATTTTACTGAGTTTTTAGAGTTTTTAAACACGGCTCGCCGCGCCGGCGTGTTTCGCTTTTCATGATTCGTTCTTCATGATTTGCCCACAGACACGAAATGTTGAAGAGAATTCACAGATTCTTTCTATGTCACGGGATGTTTATACCAGTCAAGAATTCATATTTATGCTGTAAAAATATCAGACTCGTACCCAGTCGCTATTTCCGAGTCTGGGGGAAAGGGAGAGAAGATTGGACCCTATTGAAGCGCACATGGAATCATGGGAAAGGGCGAAGCCCCCGCGCGCCTCAGTAGAATCCAATTTTCCCTCTCTTTCCACCAGACTCATAAATAGCGACTGGGTACGAGTCTACTATGAACTCATTTTATGGACGAATTTCCTTCCATTGCCTGATCAAGAGAAAATCATGACGGTCAAATAATTGGCTCCAACCTCGGATTCTGGAACATGACCTCAGGCGATCAGCTCTAAAGCCGCTTCACATTACATTTTACCTCTAACTGATACGGCATGGTCATGACTGTTTGTCGGATTTTATGTACAGCAGATCAAAGCTGGACACCTTAACGAATCAGATTTTGTTTTGGTATTATATTACTCAAAACTGAGCGACGTTTCGGTCCTTTACCCTCTGAGGTTTAGCAAATAAAAGTTGAAATTTGAGTCGACCCGTAGTGCAGAACCTGCCAGAAGCCAACTAGTTGAGACAAACGCAATTAGCGAGCGTATTTCTTCATTTCTTTGTATGGAAACCTCGACAAGATCGCAGAAATGCTTTTCCTCCCCCTTCCCCTCCCCCAATGTTGTTTGGAGGGACTGAGGAATCCTCAGAGGGTTTTTGGTGGCAAAGCAACATTGATAAGGGGGAGAGGGGGAAAGATTTGTTGTGGTAAGTGATTTTCACGGCCTAAGTTCTCATTCATTCCGAAGTGTCTCAACAGTTTTGTCCGAGATTGTGCTTTATCCAGGAATTGCGTCGTCTTCAAAGCTCCGGGGTCTTATATTATCTCTGGCCCGGCAAAGTAAATGTTTTAAAAGCCATTTGCCTGCAATTGAGTATGAATTAAATAAATTGTGCGCAAAAATGACCTGCCTTAGCTTCGATTAAAATAGCTGTCAACAAGTTACGCAACTATCATTTCACTATGGCTAGGGTTTTTATCGACAGTTACTTTGTTAAACGTGCCTTTAGGGGTAACATTTCATTTTTGGCCTTTTTCTTCAAGTTGTCAGATGTAGTAAACATACGTTTGTGAAAAATTTCCTACAGACATCACAGAAGCAGTATCAGTTTTCACTTGTCAGAATGTTGTTATTAGATCCCGCGGGAATGTGTACAAGAGATCCCGTTATGTAAAATGTAGTTTTTACCCGTTTGAATGAACAGTACTTAAACAATGCTTGAAGAACTGACGGTTAACTTTGTATAATAAGTACAATGGAACCACAAAAACACGATTAACAGAGGTTTAGAACGGTTAACAGCTGAATCGTAATAATACAAAGACTATCAAGTATTTCTATTTAGACGATGCTGTGTTAATCGTTGTTAATCGTCTAAAAGATCACTTCAGGCACTGTTAATCGTCTTGAATTGAAGCTTTTCAGCTAATTGACCGTTCTAGACGAGAAACATGGACAAGCGGCTCGTTTTAAAGGCACTAGAAGTAAAGTTTTATGAAAAGCTCTTCTGACAGTAGTGCTTACACAAGACAGACACATTCCATGACCCGCGGAGTTCACAAGTCACGCATACGCGTGCGTGCATGACATAGTTTAAATCCGTAAATATTGGTAATGCATGCCTGACTTTTAATGCCTTCCCCCATTATAGTATCTGCATATTAAGGTGATTCCATCGAAAAAGAAGTTGTAATGAGAATTTGCTGAAACTTTGCAGAGTTACTAATTACACCTACTACATTAAAAAAATAAAATAAAAAGAGGGGGTCACCGTACGTGATTTCACGCTACGGGGCTGTAGTATATAGGTAGTTTGCTATCTTTAGACAGCAATATTAAAAAACCTATCCTTGTACTAGAGACACCCATTACTTCAACAAAGTTATAACTGGCAATGGGCAATGAAGTATAAGCATTATTCTTATGATAGAAGTACAATGTTACAGTAAAACGTCTTAAAATTGCCATAACAATGAAACTAATTTGAAACTTTATAGGCAAATCGAGCGTCTCCACGGTTCCAGTGAAACGCTAAAAATCTGACCGTAACAGTGAATCAACCGGAATATTTCAAAATTGAATAATGAAAAATTCTTCAAATTTGAATATATCATGTACAGTCGTATTTTCCTTAAATAAATGGAATAAAAAAATGGGGTCACCGAGTTCGTTTGGGACAAAACGACCATTTATTTCTCTGAACAGCTCAGCTTCCGTAGAAAACCTATCAAGTTCCGAACGCGCGCGCGCTCGTGCGCGCGCTAATCACGCAATAAATGATGCGCAGAAAGGATGCGCAATGCAATTGAATGGAATCACCTTAAAGCCAATTTGTTTTAAGCCTTGAAAATGCTCTTGCTATTACTGGGGTACATTTTCAGGGGAATCACCATGTCATAAAATCGGTCTTGCTGCATAATGCTCAAGTCACAAGCTCCTCCCTTGCTTTTACCACATGATTTAAACAATATTTTCGTACATTCTGAGAAAATGTTCCACTGCAATTTTATTCTAAAATACCCACTAGAAAAATAGGTTGATACTCAGCGGGAAATACCATTCCTGCAAGCGTTCAAGATGCGTCGGCAGTTTATAACCTATACCCATGATATTATTGCACGCGCACGAGTTGTTACCAACTAAAGATAACAAGAACCATGCATGTTTATTTTTGGCCGTAAAATTTTTATGTCAATATTTATTTTAACAAAAAGGGTTTTGAAAAATCTGCTTTGGTGAATCCCACATAGAAAATGATTGAGGACTTCTGGAAGCAGCGCATATCCTGTACAATCGCGGAAACCCTCTTTACACAATCGTGGACAAAACTAGTTGAGACAACGCAATTAGCGAGCGTATTTCTCCTTTTCTTTGTATGGAAACACTGACAAGATCACAGAAATGCTTTTCCTGGGACTGAGGAATCCTCAGGGGGTTTTTGGTGGCAAAGCAACATTGATAAGGGGGAGAGGGGGAAAGATTTGTTGTGGTAAGTGATTTTCACGGCCTAGGTTCTCATTCATTCCGAAGTGTCTCAGTTTTGTCCGAGATTGCGGGAGCAAAAGTTCCAAAAACAAAAACTAAAGGAAGTTTATAGAATTCTGTATCCTGTGTATTTCGGTACATACTTCCCACAAAGAAGACCTCGAGTTCTCCGCTACTGCATATCCTGTTCCGTGCGACTTTGGAGAAGAAATCAGACGGCAGCACTTCAGTACTTGACGACACACACGTTTCGCCCGTAACCGCTGACAAGCTGCCGAGTTCTGTTCGAGCGGTCCAAGAGCATCTTCTCTCATGTGTATCCCCGGGCATGCGCTCTACCACTTCATTATCAATCGTGGTCATATTGCTGGCACTTGATAGAGAGAGACAACCAACAGATCCATATGCCATGGCCACTTTCGGAGCAAGATCTGGGAAATAAGTAGGGGAAAAGCTAGAAGATAGGCAATAAAGCTGTTATAGTCAGCACTTAAATAAATCATTGACCTTACGTCTCCTTTCTTTCATTTATCTGTGCCCTTCCCTCGCCCTCATCAGGTATTTTCTATTTCCAAGTGGAACCTATCTTGTCCGGACGTTTTGAAAATGTTGCAAGTTGTTTTTCAAAGTTCCAAAACCCCTCACCTGGGTGTATGACCTTCTGAAGTAATAACAGTGATACTAATAATCTCTAAGCTGTAACAATCTTAGTACTAAGGTACAAACTCAAAACGGCTTGATAATCATGATCTATAAATCTTTACCTGGTCTTATTTCTGAGTAATTATAAGATCCTATTTTGTCACGAAAAAATTCACGACAAAAATTTTGGGTTCCGTTAAAATTTAGTTTGCCAGTTATTAGAGTCGTACTCGAACAAAGTGTCCTTAAAAATTAAATCTGACGACTGGTGCTACATAAAATGAACTCTGCTGTTCATTCCTACATTTTAGCCATATTTCTACGCTTAATTGACCCCCAGAAGAAAGTGCTTGTACATCAATTATAAATACACTGCTGGCAGATTTTCTGGAAGATTGCTTGAGCTTGGGCTATGAACGACATGCTAAAAAGAGCTGAATTGTGACTGAAACGTTGGTTGAAATGGACCATCTCTGGCCGTGTGCATGATAATTAAACAGAAACGTAGAAAATCGGATAGGTTTGCAATTTGACGTAAGATATCAATTCCGTGAGACTGTTTTAACGTTTCTACAAGTAAAAAGTACCATTATATTGCTTTTCACGTCTAACTTGGCAGCTTAAGAATCTTTTTGACGTTTTGTGACATTTTGGTGAGGTCTAGAGCTTGACAGTTTTAAGTGGCGGTACCTTTGAAAATTCTGTGCATTCCACCAATTTTTGGAAAATTTTCACAAATAGGTTACACTAGCAAAACCTATGTGGTTAAGGAATTTGTTGGCAAAACAAAAAGTGCACCCGGCCCTCAAACGTTTACTGGCCTTTACTAAGGCGAAGTTCCTGAAATCGATTCATAACATAACCCGGCAAACCGGGTACGGATCAGTTTTATCTTCTAGTTAGCTTAGTCTTAATATGGATTCAAAGTGGCGAGTAAATACAATATT